>JBBPDB010105377.1:0-21779 GCA_037974465.1 Brachypetersius altus
ACTAAATGTGATGTGTTCTCGTCCTCTTTGTCTGTACGTCACTGCGCCTCTCGCTCCAGCGGCAAGATACTCTTTCAGCGCTCCGTCTGCAGGCGGCTCTTTCGTCCTTTGTTGTGCTCCTGATTTGGAGAGTGGGGGTAAACAGGGACAGGACAGCACTCTGTCAGACACAGAATCACACGCCCTCAGCCGTCTCTGCTCAAATTCTGGTGGTCAGATCTGTAGGGATTCTCGAAAGACAAGCATTTAATATCGTAAATATGATCATTGCCTCCTTTGGAAGGATGGTAATACAGAAAAAGCATGTCTGCTGTTAACTGTGCTGGTGGTGGTTGTCTAGTGGGTAGGATGCTTTCCTTTAGAACAAGAGATTGTGGAATCGAATCCTACCTTCAGCACCACCACTGGTTTCCTGAGCCTTAACAGCAAGGTGCTCCAGGGAGACTGCCCCCTGTAGTTAGGGAATGGAAGTGCTATAAATGTAACTGTGGAAGAGGATCTTGGGTGTTTAGGAGCAGTCTTTCTTCTAGAGGCTCTGGCAAGTATATTTACTTGTTAGTATATTTAGTATCATGGTTTTGCCCAGAAGGGTATCTGTTCCAAAACCATTTTAGTAGCCTTGTGATTCAGCTTTGAAAAACACGGCTGTCTAAAAAAAATCCATAATTAGATATACAATATCGAATGCCTTCCATGATTATTGATCCATTTCTGCTGTTATTGTTGTTGTTAGTCTGGTCATTAGCTGCCATGATGCCTTGAGTTGAGTCTGTTGACCAATCAGAGGTGGTGTGTATGACTGGGTATATGATGTGCAGTGAGATCTCATGTGTTTGATGACATTCTCTTATCTAAGAACATGAAATTACAGCAGAAATGTAATACATACTGCTTAGACCACAGAGGGTTAAATGAGAATCTGGCAGCCTCTGCTAAAAAGCTAAAACTGGGTCAAGGCGGAATCTTACAGCGAGACAATGATCTAAAACATACATCCCAGTACAATCCACACCAAAAAGACTCAGTGACCACAGAATCAGGTGTTTATCCCAGTTCCATGACCTACATCCCACCGGGTGAGCTGAAGAGAGGGTCTTCAGGAGAGAACCTAAGACCCTAATGGCTCTGAAGAGACTCTGTATTGGAGACTGATCTCAGATCTGTATTCTCTATGTTCCCCAGTTTCATTAAAGAGGAGCTGCACTAAATCCGAGGGTGCCAAATGGTTTTGTTAAAAAATATTTTTGAGAAGTAGTTTTGTTTTCTTAGAATAAACCAGTTAAAGACCAAATTGTTTCTCAGGCCAATTAAAAGTAATTTTGCTTCATATTTTCAGTCTGAGATTGAGCTAATTAACCACAAGAACATTTTTTTATAAAATTTTTTTTTTTGTCGACGGGTAAGCTGAAAAAGAAGAACTGAGAGTTTATGAGAGATATTTATAACTGCAAGGCTACAGCGTGCATTACAGTATTGCTGATGACTAGAAACAGTGGAGAATACAGTAGTGCATTAGACACTTTGCAGTTCACACAATCTGAGGAGGAAAACTCTACATTACGGCAAAGATGACTTAAATATCGTATCTCTAAAGGTAAAGCCACGTTAATGAGAGAATTCAGCAGTATTCTGCAATCAGAAGGTTGTGGGTTTGAATCCCAACACTGTTAGTGGTACCTCTGTGGCCCCAATGAGGGGCATTCCCTGCAGCTACACTGGGGTTGAATGGGTTAAATGCAGAGAAAGAATTTCACATTGTTCACACATTGTATATACCATTGTAGCATCATTTTACATTATTGCTTTTTTTATTTATCCCTGATCTAGTTATTACTGTCACTGCAGAATGTCCCATCAGGTCTAATTTGGCCCGCTCTGTGAAAAATGGATCCGTTTCAGATGGAATTTTCTGTAGCTCAGGTCAGTTTCGGACTGAAAACAATGATGGGCTCAGAAAAGGTTTGTATCGAAACTGCAGGCCTGATTAAAGCTCTACAGTAGAGCAGACTAAGGCCAGAAGCCCCAGGGGCAGAGCTGTGTTGGCCAGTATGTTGGGAAATAGCAAAACTGACCATCAGATTATAAATAGACCATAAATAAACCACATCACAAACAGTCTAAGCTGGGTTTAAAAAAAGGCAGAACGTTTGTTATTTACCAGTGTCAAGAACACTTTATGGAATAATTAATGCAGTTTCTATTCTCTGCCTGTAGCCAAACATTTTTTCAGTGATCACAGAATATCATCGAATATTTTATTAGGTGTTCTCCGCACCCTACCAAATACTTACTCAATGTGATGCGTGTTATGCAAGACACAGAAAGGGCAAATTCCTGTAATAAAAGGGTAAGTTTCCTCTCCTATCAGTTTGGAACTGGTCCTGCTCTTGTGTGATTAACTGTACCAAGAAATGCTCTTGTAATTCTGACTAATAGCTCCGGAGTTTTGGTTTGGATCGTGTTCCCTGTGGCAAATTAACAGTGCAATCAGTGTGTAAGGGGGTTACTGAATGTGGCCAGTTGGGCTGTCATCAATTATGCTGGCATTCGTTTTGACGATTAATTACGTAGATCACATATACATGCAACAAACACATCAGTAAAAATATCAACAGTTCAGAGTGTGGGTTTCCTCCCTTTCAATGACACAGAAAACCTAACAGTGCTAACAGTGCCCCCCTGTGGAGAATCGGCTAAACTGTAATTACTGATATAACTCTTCAAGTACGTAACTATTACTCTTTGTTGTGTAATGAAGTCATTGTGACGGTTCGAGTGGCCAGATAGTAACGCTGCCGTGTCTGTTTACTGCCACAGCAAGGGCAGCGCTTACCACTGTGAGTCTCAGTCTGCTAAAAAAGGCAACCTCGGAAATCCAAGCTGACCTTCTCTTACAGCTGCGGGAACAAGGCAGAGAGCACCATCTGTGCTCTGGCTCACCTAAACATCAACTGACCTTGGTGTCCAAAGCCAGCTAATGACCATCTGGAAAGCTGTAAAACAACTGATGTCTCTGAGGCCAGACCTGTATTAGAGTCCACAGCTATGACGCCAGCCCTGAGCTGACAGATGCCACTCGGTTCCCTTTGCCCTGGCCCTGTGCTTGCTCTAAGCACCATCCTCAGGACCTCACACTTTCTTTGCATGAGAATGCAGACAACTCCAGTCCTAGGTGGACCACAGTCTAACAGGGTTTGACTCCAGAACAAGAGTTAGAGAAGGTCTGACCTGGTGTAGACCAAATGTGCACTGGTGTTTGAAGGTGGTGGTGGCATAGTGGGTGGGATTCTTGTTCTGGACCAAGAGGTCATGGGTTCAAATCCTACCTTAAGCACTACCACTGGGTTCCTGAGCAAGACCCTTACCCCATATTGCTCTAGGGAGAGACTGCCCCCTGTGGGTAGGGAGTAAAGCGTCTGATAAAGGCAGTGAATATAAGGTGTATTGGTTTAAAATGAGACATGTACAACATTTTTCACTGCATGGTTTTAGATGTTCGGTGTGTTTACTCTGTGCTGCAGTCATTCAGATTCATCCGATTTGAAAGGATTTGTTCTAGTCAGATTTGTCTTATCAAAATTGTTCACAGTAATGGAGATAGAAGCCGGACATCTGAAGCATAGAAGAGCTCTGGCAGAAAGTCACGACTCTCTGTGGTTACGAATACGACGCCTGTTTGACGGTAGTGTAGAGAAGATTACGTTTGTAAAAAGTGCACTATCAGTGATCTGAACTGGCCATCTAGGTACTGTATCATAGCTAAGTGGATGGAGAGGGGTGGGGCTTTGAACATACCCAAGCTAAATAGAATTAGAGAATAGAATTAGAGCCGGGGCTGGTACCGATCCATCTAATAACAAAGTGCGTTTGTTTTTTACTCAGGTTTGTCAGCCTGTGGGCTACATTTTTATGTACTGTATCACATAACTGAGAAGAGTGTTTTTTTAAATAAAATATCTGTCTGACTCTACGAATCATAACTTTATTCTCTCTCTGTGCGGCCCGGTACCAAATGACTCCACGGCCCGATGCTTGGGGACCTCTGGCCTAGAACATTGGGAATATTAGGAATATTCTGTCTACTGTGTCAAACCTTCACCTCAACTAGTATTTTCCCCTTGTACTCTCCTTATCCTTTTTTATGGGGACTCATAACTGGTTCTAACCCCCCCTTCCCCCCTCTGATGAAGTGTTGAGCATTTCAGTTTAACTGTACGAGTGAAATTTGTGCTTGAAACCAACATACATATTTGCTTGGAGCCCCTCCAGAGAGTTTGCGGAGCTCCTGAGCTGAAGCCAGCGTGCTCCGCCTCAGTGCCAGCTGGTTTGTCGTGCTTTGGTATCGTATGAGACGCGGAGGTTAGGGTGAGGTCTGCTAAAGTCACTGTAGTCGTGTTTGGGTTTTTACTGCCGATTCCCTTGGAGACTCAGTTGCATGCACATGCCTGTCCCCGCCTCAACCGGATTCTGGGAAACTTTCCCGCTTCCCAGTACAGAAAAAATGAAAAAGAGAAACGTGTGCGACTCTGAGCCAGAGTGCCGTCTCCCGTCCGTGGGCCACGTGACATTTTTAAAGCACCTGATAAAGCTGCGACGCTGAGTCACTCAGGTATTGCCCCGCGTTGATCTACGTGGTGTGTGTCTTTTAATTGAGGCCACGTGCTCTGTGTGAGTTTACAAGGCACCATGAGGTTAGCGCTGTAATATTCGACTTCATAGGGAAAGTGACATTATACACTCCTTTCTTCATGCTCCAGCTGCACAAGCTCCAAGAACTAATGAGTTCATGAGAAAAGCCCTTCGCCTCCAGTCAGAGGTCGAACGCTCCGCATGAAAGAGTCTGCAAAGGTCAGTTGGAGGCCCAGCGAACTCAGAGATGACACTGTGAGGTTCTTTAGACACTTATATGTCTGTATGTAACATCTGAAAACAGCATTACGCGTTTCGTCCTTTATGCTCTGGCTTTGCCAGCTCAAAGTACTAATGAGTTCATGAGAAAAACGTTGCCAAATATTGTGTTCAGCCTTCCAGATATAACTCAATCTCCATGGAAACTGGAGAGGAGAAAGGCTGGAGGAGCGGCGGGGAGACACCCACAGGCCCCCATTCAAACAGCCAGCGCCTCAGTTCAAAGCAATTACTAAAGCACCTCAGAGACCGGCGTGGCTCAAACTGAGGACTGTTGTGACATGAAATGAGACCCAGATGAAAACCACAGTGAGGTTTTACCTCCATTCCCGTTTGTAGGTGCTGCAGTTTCCTTGTAGATCAGCAGGTACAGCAGAAAGCTGTGTGCTCGAGTGATCATGTGCATTATTGATCATTCCCAGCTATTGCATGGTAATGATACTCTGGTGAGGGTGTGTGTGGAGGGGGTGGGCATAGTGGGGTGTGGTAGAAGAGAAACTGCGGTTAACCTATAGGCCGAGGAGCTTCTGAGTCGAGACCCACTGCCGTTCCCCTGTAATCCATTAAGTAATGTGGGAATGCGACCTGCCACTTGTGGTGAAGGTACTGTTTCGCTGCTGCTGGTAAAAGCCTGGACTGGATGTGAATTGTCTTTCTTTCGCTTTTTTACTCTGATGCGACCACAACGTCGGTCAGTTAAGCCAATCTTCATATTTCACTAGGAAAGATGCACTATGCATGGAAGTTTGCCACAAGCATGACCACAATGAAAAAAAAAGGTTCCGCCTTGCATTGCTATGGAAATCCAGACAACATATAAATACAACTAAAGCAGACAGACTGCATATCCAAAAGGAATGCAGTGCATCTTCTGCACCTTCTGCACCTTCTGCATCTCCTGCATCTTCTGTGTTTTCTGTGTCTCCTGCACCTTCTGCATCTCCTGCATCTTCTGCACCTCCTGCATCTTCTGTATTTTCTGCATCTTCTGCACCTTCTGCACCTTCTGCATCTCCTGCATCTTCTGCATCTTCTGCACCTCCTGCATCTTCTGCATTTCCTGCATCTTCTGTATATTCTGCACCTTCTGCATCTCCTGCATCTCCTGCATCTTCTGCATCTTCTGCATTTCCTGCATCTTCTGCATTTCCTGCATCTTCTGTATATTCTGCACCTTCTGCATCTCCTGCATCTTCTGCATCTTCTGCATTTCCTGCATCTTCTGTATACTCTGCTTCTTCATAAGTGTATAATATTACTCCAGCTATGTGTATCTCCAGGTTCTTTATTTTAAAAAAATAATGTATACACATGGACATATTTTATATTGTCCTATTGTTATATTCCTTGATTTAGTGCACATTTGTATTTGTATTCCACTTTGTTTTATTCCAATGTTTTTCATTTTTGCTCATTGTTTCTGTCCACGTTCTGCCATTAAATTTCCCACTTGTGGGACTAATAAAGGTTTATCTTATCTTATCTTATATACGCATAAAACGTGATGCCCCACTGATGCCACACCACTTTTAGTGTGAGAGTTGATTCATTCTGTGATGTCCTAAAGTCTCTGAATATCATTTACATTCATGAAGAGATCAATTAGGCAAACTATAATTTGCCATTTTTCTCATAATTCACTAATCCACTTGCCTGGACCACCCTCTGCTAATTATCTATGCATTAAGATGTTGGAGATGTAAGATGTATAAGATTAAGGGCTGTGCTGAGTGCTGATCAGGGTTTGGGCTGGGAAAGGGAGGCCAGGAGGCTCGAACTCACTTCACTGTGAGAGGGACTCTGAGGTAGCGAGGCCAGCGTGTTACCGCAGAGCCTAGCTGGAATACGGGTGCTGGTTCAGTGGGAGGCCTCTTAGAGGGAGGAAGCCTGACAAGGCAGAAAAGGAAAAAGAGAAAAACTGGAAATTTCCGGGAGGGAACAGTCTGGATTGAGAGGGCAGGACGGTTCCCTCAAATAGAAAGAAACAACGAACAGACACGTGTGCGCCTAACTGAAAAGGTGTGCGTTTTCGAAGATGGGCTGGAAAGGGTAGACCAATCAGAGCACTTAGGGTGAAACACCTCAACACTAGGAGCTAGGAAGCTCTGAATACTGTCGTGGAAAAACGTAATCCAATCTAAACAACAGAATAAACTATACAACAGAAAATGATTTTTCCAAATAAAGGCCCAAAAAAAAAACAAACCAACCAGTCTGTGGAACCACACCGTGGGGCTGTCAGGGTCCTGTCTTTATACCCATGGGTTCCTGCTCCTAAGGTCATAAAACCTGTTGCCCGTTCCATCAGCTGAGCTACTTCTGTTTCAGGGCAGACTACAGTAATCGCTCACTTTTCACAGGGTTTAAGTTATGCCTAAAATGCCTATTTCTATAGTGTAAACCCTCAATATGCCTCCAAATATGCCCCAGAACAATTTAATCTCATTTTAAACTCAGTTTAATGAATTACCCTTAAAGAAAATGGAAAGGTAAACCCATATTAGCCTCTTTTGCAACTCAGAAGGTTGCGGGACTAAAGTATTGATTTTTGGGGAATAACCCCTGATCTACTCGGGCTAAAAATACAAATGAGGGCTCGTTGGAAAAGTCTCCTGGAGATCTACCGAACTGTGGAGTTTGAAGTGTCTGAGTGCTTGCACCGCAGAGAAATTGCACTTCGAAAAATGTGCTTCCAGGTCGGCTACAGCCTGCCCCGAGGCCCCTTGTGTGAAAACATCCAGAAAAAACATATTTATTGCACCAAAAAAAGGTGGAGGATATTTGCAGTTTCCGCGTTTTTGTGGGGATTTCCACATAAAACTTTGAGCTCGGTTCTCCAAAAAAATCTGTGTGTGAATGAATCCGCGACTCCTGATACGCATAAAACTGGGGAGTTGCTGTAAAACCATAGAGTGCCAAAGGGTAACGATCATGTCTTCCTAGGCAACTCAGGTGTTCGATTCTGTTTCAGAGGATATGTCTCCTAAAAGAAATACCCTTCAGCTACATACGATGTGTGTGATATACGATATAGGATGATGAACCACCTGAACTCTGTGAGGAGTGGAATACCGGCCTGTTCTAATAGTTCGGGAATAACAAAATGTCACAGATTCTTCACAATCATTGTGTTTGTGAGCCTGGTTATTCAGGGCAGATGGCAGACGTCACTGATGAGATGATTACGAGGGTGGAGACACCAGAGTCTCTAGTGGTCAGTGTGGAAGTAGCTGTTGGCTCTTAATGCAGAATTAGATCAGAAACTGAAACGAGTGCTGGACAACATGGTAAAACGGAGAATACAGCCAGTGTTTATTGTTTAGTGTTATATATTATTTGACATCTTTGAAGTTGGGACGAATGAGACAATTAACAAGTACAATATGAGAATCTCAGTATGAATGATTTTTTCTCTTGATCATGATCAAATCATGATCATGATGGTGATTAGTATGGTCTCATGCGTTTACTGTTCTGTTATTACTATGTCTCACACACTTTCATGCACTACATCAGATTAAACAAGCCTAATTATGTCTATCTATGATGAAACATGCAGCTGGTTGTTGTATTGAGAAGATCCACAATATCATCAGAAAAGTGTTTGATATGTAATTAATCACAGTAATGAGAAGTATTGGCACACCCTACTGAAAGGACCCTGCTTATTATTTTAGTTTGCACACAAAGTAACTAATAAAATACACGACACAAAACATATAAAGTCAAATATCGGTCTGTCTATTTTTACTTGCTTATCAAACAGACGGGCATTACACCTGATTATAAATGATTAGGAGGACCCTTGATAAACAATAAGGCAAGTAAACGAATGGCTGTTTTTTCCTTTCCCCTTGCTCTCTCTCTCCCTGCTGCTCATGTCTCATCACTACATTCTTCAGGCGCTTATTTATTCTGCCTTTGTTTTCCTTTTCTCATATTCTCAAGTCTCAAAAGCTTGAGGAGGCCCAATCCCAAAATCCCTCATCATAGCTACTCTTGATACAGGCTTTACCAATTAAATCACACACCCTGTGGACCATACAGTGGGGCGCAAGACCCCCCCCAACTTATAGGTGTAGTGGGAATTTAAAGTGTCTGTGATAATGCGGAGGCATGGGATTTGAAATGAGCCAAGTTAGGGAGAGAATTTAATGTTGCTGGATTTTAATAATGTTTCTGGATTTTACTCCATATTAGCCATCCTGGCATTTTTTGACTAAAGTGAGGTCAAGTAGGTTTCATTGTCTTTTCTACCATAAACACACAGTACGCAGTGTAACGAAGCAACGTGCCTCCAGAACCACGGATCAGCGCCAGAACACAACAGGACAGATCACAAGACCACAACTGCAGACAGGACTAAGGACAAGAGCAACAGTACTACTAGACGAGACGAGACTAGACAAGACGACATTCAGTGCAATTAACAACAGCTACAGAGCGGATGAATACAGTATTTTTACAGGGACTGTATTCTAGCAGCAGAGAGTTTGTGTACAAAGACATGCTCAGGATAATCAGATCCCAGCCAGTTACTACAGCTGGAGTCCTTGTTTAATGAGAGGCCGCAGCAGTATTTCCGTGTTTTTACACTCAAGGCCAAAGGGCTGCTGCAGTCTTTCTGTAAACTGTGCTGTCTTTTTCCCCTCTCACTTTACCGAGCTAGGAGCCGAGCTGCTGCCGGTTATAGAGTCATGTTACACCCTCAGCTCTGGCCTCCACTGACAGAAGCCTCCTTGCCCTCTTGCCTGTGCCAAGTAGAGACATCAGCTTAAATCCCCTCTGGTTGGACCACATCCTAATGATCTGGGAGAGATCCTTGAGGGACCTGGGCCTCTTCCTGTGTGCATCATTCCGTGTGAAACATGGCAGAGGTTAACAGATTCAGCGGAGGAGACAAGTGGAGCAGGGAAGGTCCTGGCTAGAGATCTCCTTAAAGCTGAGATTACACTGTACACGTGTTCATCCTAAGAGTGTATTATAGGAATACAGTAAACACACACTTATAGCGTGGGCTACATTCTAAGAGCCTACAATGAAAAACCTCATTGTTGTGATGTGGTAAAAATATGTGTAAACCCTAAATATGCCCCCAAATCTGCTCCCAAAACACTTTAATTAATTTTAAACTCAGTTTAATTCATTCCCCTTAAAGAGAATGTGACAATAAACTTGAATCTGTACTCTACAGTTTACACTGAACTGCTGTCTCCAGCAGTGCTAGAATGTATATAATGATGTTGTCCCTGTACTGGAATTCATGCAGTGCCTTTTCTTTGGTATAAGCAGGTAAATAGTCATAAATTCATTTAATTTACAGTAATAAAAATACAGGCTTTAAGAAGAACAAAACGAAAAACAGGAGAAACACTCGAGACGCTCCACGGGGGAAATTCTGGACTGCAGTTGCGTCAAAGGGCAGCAGTCAATCAGCAATAAATAAAGTCCTTGGATTGGCAATTTTCCTCGTGCCTCTGAGTACAGGTGACTGTGAGGTCCGGGCCCAAACATAAACAACCAGCACGAGGACGAGGGCCTGGTGGACAAGGCCTGGACGTCACAAAACCCAAAAAAATGTGGAGGATATCTGCAGTTTCCGCGTTAGTGTGGGGGTTTTAGAGAATAATTATTAGTTCATTTTTCAGAAAAATCTTTGGGAGACTGAAGCCGCAACTGCTTAAGTGGAATGTTTGAGTCTGAATTTTGCTTCTTTGGTTTGGAGCTGGAGCTTCTGGAGCTGGGTGGCCTAGTGGTTGGGGCGTTACCCCTACAATCAGAAGGTTGCTAGCTTCATCACTGAGGTTCCCTTAAGGTTCCATTGGTGGCAGCCCCCTGCTTCACTTGGTGAATAGGTTAAATGGGTTAAGTATAGAGAAAGAATTTCACACCGTGTGCTGTGTTCATGCGTGACTTTAAGAGGGCATATTACAGTGTTAACACTGGCCATCAATTAACATTTTTTCCATCAGTATAACCCATGCAAACTGCACCCAAGTCTTCTGAGTCATGCACATTTCTAACGCCCATGGTCAGCGGCCACTAGGGGCCATCATTGGACAGAATTGTGGGGACTCTTATTTTGACACTGGGTGTGATGTATTCCCTGGTGGGCTTTAGGGGTAAAAAATAAGGTTTTCATTGGGTTTTGGTTTATTCACGGAGAGTATAAAGAGTCTGTCTGTTCACGTTTTGGTGGTCTCTTCACACTCACAGTGATCTGAAGTTGTACCTGTTTGGGATTTCATCTTTGTTTGAGTTTTGGCCCTCGTGCCTTGTTTTGTTTACAATAAAAGTAAAAGAGTCATGGAAATCCGCAGTTGCACCTCCTTCCTGAATGGGTACAGGCTGTATGTGGACAGCATTGTGGGTGTGGTTTAGGACCCAGTAGGATTCAGCACTGATGCCTGTCCTAACGCCTGCGGCCTGGGTGAAAATCACTGGCCCGGGAAGGTAGGGTTTTGGGTTCGAATGATTCTGTGAACAATGTACTCGATATTTCCCTCACTGGATTATATGCATGTTTATAGGTATAGAGTGGATATATAAATATATGGAAGAACACTGTGGATATATATATATGAACAGGTACACAATGGAGTGACAGGCATCAGAAAAAACAGTAATATTGCACCAGAAAAATTAGCCATTTCTAAATTGCCCAGTAATAATATTCCACCCCAAAAATTGCACATGTTGCATCAGAAAAATGTCAGTCAAGTAATATTACAAATAAGAGAAATTGATGTGTGTGTTTGTTTGTCTGAAAATGCTCTGGTCCTGTTGTACATCAAGTTAAATCTTGTTTGTTAGTAATCATTCGTAGCAACATGAGCAACTTCATTACGGTTTCGGTCAGTTCCCTCCCATCCTCACTGGTCATCTTGTGCGTGAGACGATGAACAAATACTGAGCTGCTTGTCCTTAACCAGGGTCGTGGGCGGGTGTTGGACCATTTCCCAGTGAAAGCAAAGAAACTGATTGGCCAGGCTGCCAGTCTATCGCAGGGGAGACGGAGGCAGTCTGTTTGACCACAACGAAACCAAATGCACGGCCTCTCATTGCTGTGGAAAGCCTTTTATAAACAGTGATGTTTAATGCTGCTGTGCTGCTTCACAGGTCCTTACTCTGTTTACATGGTAATATGGCACAATGCGCCTTAACATTCCACACAGTACATACAGCCATGGAATAAAATGAGAGATCTTTCCCTTTTTTTCTGTTCACTGTTTGTACAGTTTGTGTGTGTGTGTGTGTGTGTGTGTGTGTTGTGTCCATGTGCAGTAATGGTCACAGTAATCAGAAATGTGATCTAATATCCTGAGGGAAAAATGCTTCAGTAAGAAAAAAGATAGAGTCAGTCCATCTATAAGCTGCAGTTTAAGACAATGTACACATAAGCTGTCGAAAAATGCTGCCGTGGCACAAATTGATGGCAGAATTTATGCTCCCTTTAAGTTTATACAGTTGAGTTTATACAGTTTGGTTCTAACAGCATGTTTCAGAACCCCGAACCGGGTTAAAGCCATGGGGTGCAATTAATCAGCGTTATATTTGATCTAAATTAACATGTTAATACGACACCCCTAATTAATATATATATCTAATGTGAAATATCTTCTGTCTCACCTGCAGATCTTCCAGTTTTTCTTGTGAGAGGAGATCAGTGCTCCTCAACCCTGGCAGGACTGAAGGTCCCCAGCTTTGTCTGGTAAGAACACCTGTGTTGGTTTTTCCAGTTTACACTGTTTCCCTGCACACAAACATCCTTGTAGGTTATACATGTTTGGTAATCATTAAACAACATCATCAAAATGAATGATGAGTCGATGTGATTCTCAATGCCAAAATCATCCTACAGAAGAAAAGCATTGTATAAAGATAATGCAAAGCAAAATGAAAATGTTAACATTTTAATCTAAAGCAAAAAAATATATATATGTATGTAGTAAAATACATTAATCAGATGATATAATAATTAATTAATAATATAATAATATATAATCATGAATGTTTATGATCATTTAAAACAATTGAAACGTGTTCTGTTGTCCTGGGAAGTTTGTCTCGGTAAGACGTCGGTTCGTTTTTGTACAGAAGCTCAGTTTTTTTAATCAGTTAGAAATGCAGGCTGTCTCTTCTAATCACCAAAATTGCTCTGTAGGTTGAAAGGAGGTCAGTGCTCGTCTTCTGCTCAGGCTATCGCTTTAATCAATCTAACAATATTCCGAACCGCAACCCAATTAGGCTGAAATGCCGGTGGTCATTTGTATATTAAGTTGTTAAATAGCGGCGTCCGTGCCTGAATGTCCTCTCCGGACGGGGCAGGACGCCGGCCACTTCACCGCAGCTTCTTGTTTGTGCATGTTTGTCCCTGGTGGCGCCGGTAAATGGTGTAATGTGATAAGTGCAATGAAGTCAGACGGTTTATTCTTTTGTCAGATGCATTCTTTCGATGAAAACACCATCTGCCACCCCGTGTTGCCATGCCAGTGAGAGCCCATATTAAATAACTTGCCCAGATCCTGGCGCCCAATGAAATTGTGAGTTGTGCCGCGTGCCCGTTCAGCCGTGGTGATGCTCAGAGCGGTTGAAGAAGGAGCTCAGGGGGCTGGAAGACTCAGCTAAGGGGGCGGTTGCTGAAGAAAGAGCAAGTTTGAGCTGAGGAGACTCATTTGATTAGCATGAGGTAACAGAGTTCCACTGGTAATAGTGAGTTTTTAATTTGGGATTGAGTGGAACTGAGTGGAATTGAATACAATGGGAACATAAACATTTTATTTGTCCTAATCAGAATTTGAATCACTGGTGCATTTTTTTGTTCGTTTGTTTGTTTTTCTGTGACTACTTTACCAAATTTACCATAACTGTAACTGTAACTGTAATAGACATTACTGGGCTGTGTGAGTGCGTGTGTGTATGTGTGTGTGTGTATAGGCTTGGTTGGTTTCTTGTACTAGAGGGAATGTTGTGCCCTTAAAGAAAAATGTCATTTAATGCTTTGAGCTTAACTACAGTCATTGGAATGTGTTCGAGGTGAAATGCTTGTGTTCGAGGTGAAACTTTTACTGATACAGATTAAGAACCAGAGGATGAAAGTTCACCAACACAAACAGCTTTTGAGGTACTTTATTAAAAGCAAGCGGTACATCTGGTCTATTTGAGATTTTAAAAAATGCTTCATAATGCCTCACTAGTTAAAACTAGTTTTAATTTAGTCATCGAGTAGCACACAGAAGGAAGGTCCTGGGGTCGATTCCCGTCCGGGCAGCTCAGGGTCCTTTCTTTGTGGAGTTTAGGGCATTAACACAAAAGTTGACTAGTCGAATTCAATCTCTACCTCTGATTGGCTGACGCTGACATGCGTTCCTTGGTTTAACCAGTTATTATGGTCCCTTCATAAAAAAGGCGGTATCGATGGCATTAGGGGAATCGAAAATATCACAGAGATATTACTGTGATATTTTAGATTCCCCTAACGCCATCGATACTGCCTTTTTTATGAATATCTCACAGTAATATCTCACAGTGATATCTCACAGTAATATCTCACAGTAATATCTCACAGTGATATCTCACAGTGATATCTCACAGTAATATCTCACAGTAATATCTCACAGTGATATCTCACAGTAATAACTCACAGTAATATCTCACAGTAATAACTCACAGTAATATCTCACAGTGATATCTCACAATAATATCTCAGTAATATCTCACAGTGATATCTCACAGTAATATCTCACAGTGATATCTCACAGTAATATCTCACAGTGATATCTCACAGTAATAACTCAAAGTGATATCTCACAGTAATAACTCACAGTAATATCTCACAGTAATAACTCACAGTAATAACTCATAGTGATATCTCACAGTGATAACTTCTCGTTATGTGTCTGGCGTGGAGTTTGAGGGTCTTACTTCAGGACTCTTTACTCAGTTATAAGATTCGGCTCAGACCTTACGGCTTGAAAATTCAGTTTGTGACAATAAGTGACCCATATCTGAACACATCCATGACCTGAAAGAAACTGTGTCACCACACTTTACAGAGATAAACCACCACGGACGCGCTGGCGATGTGTACATGAGTGCATGCATATATATATATATATATGTATATAGATATATATTTATGTGACAAACTGTTGATTAATCAGCTAGTGGGTGAAGAGCTTTTATCTTTTTGAGAAGTGAAAACATCTTGTCACTGTACTTACAGGCACTTTCTTAAGAAGAAATTCATAGTGTTGATGTTTAAACAAGCAGGTTAAAGAGTTAGAGTAGCTTGGAACACATTAACCTTCTGTTTCTGAAAGAGTTCTTCTGCTTTACACCTAAATTAAAGATAATCTTTAAAAACTTTTGTTTTAATGTTTAAAAAATGCTCCTAGGCCTCAGATTAAAAGCTCACTCTAGGTTGGATGCCCTTTTAAACTGGAAAAAATAGACAGCAGAAATATTAATTTGTATTCAGATGACTGTATTCAGATTCAGAGACTTTCATATGGAATTGGTCCTCTTTCCAGCTGCTATAATGCTCTGGACTCTTGTCATGGTGTCTGAAGGGAAGAGACACAGCAGCGAGTAACAAGCGTTCAGACAGACAGTTTATTTGTAACTGAAAAGCACAAAGTCCAACTCAAAGCAGTCCACTAGCTTGAGGCACCACCTCCCAGGAGTTTCTCCACTCCTCGGTTAAACCCCATCTCCTGTGACTTTAGAGGATCCCGTACAGCCCTCGCTGTTCAGACTGTCCTCTGATCAGTGGTAAGTCCCTCCGTGCAGCCATCATTTATTAATGGTGGGTGACTGTTACGGCCCTGATGCCTGAACACATGATCAGTGAGGTTCTGAGGATCATCAGGGGTCTTTCTACATCGTACCCCTCCTGAAGGGCTGGTCAGACCCCAGCATGGGTCCAGAAGGGCAGCTGCTCTGGCCACCTGACCCTTTAGGCTCTCTCTGGCGGATGGTGCTCTGCTCTTCCTGGGGGAGGCTGGTGGAGGCTGGTGGCCTAGTGGTTTGGAAGTTGGCCCTGTGATCAAAAGTTAATGGGTTTGAATCTCAAGACTGCTAGTGGCACCACTGAGGTGCCCTTGAGTAAGATACCATCCCCACATCAGGAAGCTGGTAGCCTAGTGGTTAGGGCATTTGCCCTGCGACCAGAAAGTCCGGGTTCGATTCCCTGAGCAAGGTACCATCCCCACACACTGCTCCCCGGGCACATTGTTCGTAGCTGCCCCCTGCTTCACTTGGTGAATGGGTTAAATGCAGAGGAAGAATTTCGTGCTGTTCACACTGTGTGCTGTGGTGTGTTCACATATGACAAATGATCACTTTCACATACACTGCTGCCTGGTTGCGCAGTTCCGGACTGCCCGCTGCTTCACTTAGTGAATGAGTTAAACAGTTTAAACGAGTTAAATTAGTTAAACGGCTTAAATGGGTTAAATGTGTTAAACGAGTTAAATGGGTTAAATGCAGATACTGAAGCTGCTGAGGGCTCTGACCTGATAACGGGTCACAGATCCCAGTCCAGACTTCTCCTGGGAAACTCCTGACTGATCTAATATTTGGAGAGCTTCCACTCAAAGGTCCCAGTGGGACTGATGGCCCCAGCAGCACGGCTTCTTCAGACATGAGGGTCATGTTTGGTTCTTCGCTAGAGGCTGCAGGGTGGCTGGGCTCTACCAGTAGCTGCCAGTTTCTAGCGGAGGTCAGGATACCTGCAGATGAGGATGATGATGCCAATCTTTTGCCGTATAACTACAAACATTTTGTTCAACTGTTTAATGTTCATACTAGGGATGCAGCGAAATGATTTTTTTTTTTAAACGAAAGAAATCAAATGAAATTATTTTACCAATTTTTTGTAATACTGCCGTTATGGCTGGGACTGTGTGTACTTGCATTTGGATAAATTAATATTCCTGGTTTAAAGAATAAATCTGTTACAAAAACAACATTCTCTGCAGGCCTTTAACAAAATAGTATAGTAACCAGAGACTTGCAGCCCATATATTAACAGGAATCATTGGAAAACTTTCCTGCCTATTCAGTGGGTGTGTTGGAACGGTCTCGCCTCTTCTGGGCTCCATCAAGATGTTTTGATTTTATATGATGAATGAATCCCGACGTTGAGAAAGTCTTTGTGGATGCAGACCCTCTAGAAATTTCAGCATTGCTTTACAAATGGCTTTCCGCTTTTTGTGTCATCACTGTTTCAGTCGCATAAAAAAAATAAAAAATGTATGACATTTTTTGGTGGCCGAATATTCGGTGAGTCCCTAGTTCATGTTTTTATACAAATATCATTTTTAAAACTTCTATTCTCTGCTTCCTCTCTTTGTGTTGCAGGGAAGAGCCCAACTCTTACTTTTACTAAACACAACTAACTGTTTATCCATAGATGAGGCTTCTTGTTTGGATTGTAAACACATACTAGTTTTCTTGTTGAGATCATAAATACAGGCTAGTATTTGGTTTTGTTTATTTGTTTTATTTGTTTATGCATTAGGGCAGTGATACTGCGGTCTTTCTGTGTTCACAAGTGCTGATTTGTTGTAGCTGGCCTTGGTTTATGATTAAAAGCTTTAGCTGGCATGTGTTTACTGACATTGGCTTGGTGTTTTCAGGGCACTTTAGGCAAAAATCTGGATCTCTGCCTCTTCAGCCCTGATATGAGGACGTAACTAAAACCCAGGACTAGTTTTTGTTCTATACTCAGTGGTTATAGGACAGATTGCAGGGCTGACAGACACGGCACTAGATATTAACCTTCATATCTACAGCAGGTCTAACATCTCAGTCCTCTTGCTCTACCTCCTCTCTCTCTCTCTCTCTCTCTCTCTGTTTCTGCTCTGCTGTAATTGGTCACTCGAGGACGTGAGCCAGTGGACAGAGTGCAGCACTCGCGAGAATACGGGCAAACTCTGTGTGTGAGTGTCTGTGAGTGTGTGTGTGTGTGTGTGTGTGTGTGTGTGTGATCTTGCTTGTTCTGTGTCAGCACTTTAAGCCTTTGGGATTTTCACACACATTTCAGAAACTGATATCATTATTACTGTGTTGGGGCGGGGATGTAGGTTTAAAAGTGTGTAATTGTTCTATGATTTGGATCTTGGTGTTAAAGGCCTGAAAATACCACGAGCAGCCCGTCTGCAGGAGGACAGGCAGTCAGTGAAGGTCACTGCAGTGAGAATACTGTCAGTGAGCCCAGTGATAGTGTTATCATTGCAGTGACCTTCACTGATAGTAATCTCTGTGGTTTAGCTACTCAGCTTGAGATTAGGTCTAGTCCTAGACAGCAGTCTTCACGCTGAATGATGACGCAGTGGGTGATGCTGTCGCCCGACAGTGTGGGATGTTTACATACACAGTAGCCCCAGACTTATTTGCAGTCTGTGACGTCCGGGCCTCTGTGACGCCCCCTCGTCCTTGTGCTGGTTGTTTATGTTTGGGCCTCGCCCACCACACCCCCTCATTTACGGCATTTAGCTGACGCTCTTATCCAGAGCGACGTACATCAGTGCTTAAGAAGTCCACAACTATTTCTTACCTGAAAAACAGCTCGTCATCATGCTGGTTGTCTATGTTTGGGGCTTGTCCGCCACGTCCCCTCGTACTTGTGCTAGTTGTCGATATTTGAGCCTCGTCTGCCACGTCCCCTTATCCTCATTCTGGTTGTTTATGTTTGGGCCTCGTCCACCATTGTGACAAAACGTGTCCAGACATCAGCAGATGTACGTTTACAGTCATCAGGGCCATAACGATCACCCACCATTATTACATCATAACAGCATCCGTTCTCAGCTATTTTTCATTATTTGCATAATCAGTGCTGCTGAAAGGTTTTTGCTCATTCAGTCCCAATCCAGTCCAGTATCTGTTAAATTCCTACACAAACACCTCATTCTGCTTCATGAGGGACTGATTAGTGATGAATCACATCTTATTTAAAGAGGTTAAGTATACTGCTGTAATCGACTCTCTCCTCTCACACTGAGACCAGTTGAATGTTGAAACACTCCTAGAAGTTCCTCAAAGCTCATTATTGCCATTTTGTTTAAGAGAGAACCAGAGTTTTGTTTTCTTTGAATTATTCAATATTTTGAAAGAGGAGAAATATTGTCAGCAGTTCTTAAAAACGATGGCAAAGCTGTTCAGTTCAATTCTTGCAGCTAGAAAAGGGAAAACCTGAGAAACTGAACATTCCTGCAGTGGTCTCTCGTTGTTTTCTGTGGTCTCGGGAGCTGGTGGAGCTTGCAATGCTTCTGAAAATGGATTGCTGCCTGGCACCGCCCCCAAGAACTCGAAGACCCCACTCAGCCTCTCTGCAATCTTCACAGACCCACAGGGAGTAAAAAAAAACTCTCCCATGTGCCTCAGCCATCTCCGATCACATCAGTCAATAATGCAAAGCATGTCTGTGTGTGTCAGATGAATAATAGAAGCAGAGAGGGTCATTACTGAGGTTCTGTGGCCGTTAGTGGTTAACTTCAGCCTTTTAGCGTGTCTTGCCTCAGCCCTGAGGTGAAGTGCTTGATGCTGAATAATGTAGAAGGGTCGAGTTGTACACGGCCCAACCTCTCCTCTTGCCACTTAAAGCGGTCTGCTGTTAAAACACAGTGTGGCCTCCACCAGAGTTCTGCTTCCACCAGTATTAGAGTGTTTTCCTGTAGTTTAGGCCCCAGCATGCACACATACACACAGACTGAGCACACAAACATTTATAACACAGACAAACTCCGCCTCCATTCAGTCCTACACACTGTTTTCAAGGCAAGTTCCTTCCGTTCACCGTTGAAATGTTACATATTCAGAGTGGTTTGGTGTAAAATGGTTAATTGTAAGCATTGTGCAATTTTAGATTTCTTTACAGTAGTGTTGATGGAAACCAGGGGTCGCAATATCACCATCAATGCACGTTTCACCTGCTCAAATTCATTACCATTTCATGTAATAGTGGTCTGTTATGTAACTTTTAGAGACTTTTAGACATCCGTTGTAGTCACACTCCACACACTATACTCCACACACTATACACCAATCAATATTTTAATGTTCCATAAAACAAATGGCGAAAACTAAATGGAGTTTTTCACAGTATGTTCTTTTCACCATTTAATTATATGGAACAAAAATGTTGGTATGCAGAAACGCAAGATCAAAGAAGCCTTTTTTTTAATTTTAGGAGCTCTTCATTTCATGGAGATGGTATTTAAAAGTGGAATTTAACATTTGAAGACACCAAGACTGTGGTTCTGAAACTTTTTGGCTTCCTCCTTGCATCTCAATCCAATTGACATCTATTTTATAACCATTTGCTTATTTTTGCTGGTCTACGATCTTCTGTCTTTTGCATTAACAGGTATTTAGTTTTACTTTCTTTTAATGGAGGACAAAGAGAGATGTGCTAACTTGTGTGTAGCCTCATATTCATCCCCCAGGGAAGTAGAAACTGTTCATAAACATACATACAGACACTATATAGCATTAAAAACATCCGACTATTGATTCGACCATAAAAAGAAGTGAAAAAGATGCAATGGTGATAAGACAATATAGAAAAATATAATAATAAAAAAATAATATAAAAAAATAAAACATGTAGTAGAAAAAGGAATAACAAAAAAACTATCAAGTAACTATAACAGATGTAATAAAATTACAGATTACACAGATCAGCAGTTCAAAATAATCAGAGATCAGTTTCTGTGGGTTTTATAGTGTTTTTCAAGCTGATTTCAGATCTGTGTGTAGTGTCTCCTGCAGGTACAGTGTTTGTGATGAAGCTAGTTCTATACTGCATGATAGTTGGTATAATGATCATATAATAATCATATGCTGAGTGTTTTTGAAGAAACAGTGGGAGCTGACTGACACTGATCATTATATCTATGCCACACTGTGGCCTGTCTGACTTCACATTGAAAATATTGAAACAGTTCTTGATTAGTGTTGCAAAAGCCGCATGCAAGTCTATTGCAGATCTAATATTACTCATCATTCAAAAAGTTGATGTGACGGAAAAAAACTGAGAGCAGATCTGAAATCAGCATGAACAACTGGTTTAAAAAAGTGTGTTGTGGTTTCTGATGATTACAGTTTTTTGTGCCATGGAATGCAAAAGCCTAATTTACACAACAATGAATGTTTCTACACTCTTGAGTTTGCTTAAGTGCTCCAGGGCTGCAGAGACTGAGACTGCAGAGGCCCGTCAGTCAGAGTAACATTAGGAGGTGAAGATTTATTTTAAACATTTTATTGTAAGGCATAAAAGCTCAGTGGGTCACACCTACAGTTTTCTCCTCTGTGCCGTTCAGAGGAGAGAATACTGTGTGAGTTATTGCCTCAGTTAACAGCAGGATGCTGGTTCTGTAGATAAGCACCTTCTCTTTCTGTTCTACTGGCATTCATATGGTGGAAGTCTGGACGTCTGATGAAGGAGGAGTTCCAGAAAGATGCAGCCCTGTGTGTTTTGAACTGAAGTAATGAGTAGTGAGATTAGAATTGAAGTAATGAGTCACTACTCATTGCTTCAATTCTAATCTCACTACTCATTACAGATTAGAATTGAAGTAATGAGTAGTGAGAATTGAAGTAATGAGTAGTGAGAATTGAAGTAATGAGTAGTGAGATTAGAATTGAAGTAATGAGTAGTGAGATTAGAATTGAAGTAACGAGTAGTGAGATTAGAATTGAAGTAATGAGTAGTGAGATTAGAATTGAAGTAATGAGTAGTGAGATTAGAATTGAAGTAATGAGTAGTGAGATTAGAATTGAAGTAATGAGTAGTGAGATTAGAATTGAAGTAATGAGTAGTGAGATTAGAATTGAAGTAATGAGTAGTGAGATTAGAATTGAAG
>JBBPDB010105385.1:0-21779 GCA_037974465.1 Brachypetersius altus
TATCAAGGTGAAAGTCATCATAGCTTGCATAGTATAGACCCAGCTCCCAACCCAACTTTGTGAATAGATTAACGGCGGTATTTTTTTTTTAATCGCGCGAGTCTCGCTTTAACGGCCCATCACTAATATATATATATATGTATGTGGTCTTTGTGTGTGTGTGTGTGTGTCCTTAAATCCAAACACACCCTCATTCATTTAGTGCAACACAACTTCACTTTAGTGGCAGGATACTTCTATGTAGTAACTGATGTGGTGACTTGAGTCAGTAAAGCATTTATGGTTGTTAACAGTTCACATGGTCCTACTGCTTAAGCCAAAGCTTCCAATATGAGATGATCCAAAAATATCCATTCAGTTGCACTCCAGTGCAACTCCCAGTTGCAATTCCCAGAAATCCACTGCAAAAAACTAAAAGCACTCAAGCTGGCTCCCATCAGTCTTCATTTCCTGTGAGTCCTCTGAAAGTCCCTCATTTCTCTCAACTCAAGTGGATGACTGGGTTATTCAGGTTAGGTTTCGCATCCTTTTCGTACTTCTAAGTGTGGGACGTCTCAAACTGCTGTGTCGATGAAGTCTCGCCTCGTGAACCCTTTCTGCAAAATGGAAATGAACAAGAAAGAAAGGTGTTAAAAGCATGCAACAAATTGTCTGATCTAAGACACACCCCACTAATCTCCAGCTTTAGGGAGTTTTTCTCTGTCTCTGGCTCTATTGGCTTGCTCACAAGGGGCTATAATTTAAACCAAATTAAATTAAATGGAAATCTTGCATAAAAAGGAAAATCTGAGAAAACAATTACTACAATCAATGGATTATGAAAAATATAAAAATAAAACTATCAATTGTTAGAATTCAGAAAATAACAAGAGCTTTTTTAATGACTAAGTGTGTCGTATATCAGTCTTGTTCTTCAACCAGTATTCATCCAGGCATTCACTTCAAATGAGTGAATTCGTTATTTGACCAGTATTTTTCTTTATCTTCAACCATAAAGCCCCTATAGCAGGGCAGGGTGACTTTACACAACACTGAGACAAGCGGTGTGTGCCACTGATGAACTGGGAAGATAAGGCTTCAGCACTGATAGATATTACGACAGTGATTGGATATAACAATGACTGGCAACTCCCTACATTCCAGTGTCACATTCCACACAAGGTACCGATCTGACCAAGGCCATTATGTGCCAGCGCACACAGTTAAGAAAACTCAGCTGCAGCTGCAGAGTAAAAGCTGTTCAGTCCAATTTTCAGCTACAACTACACATTTTGATTGTATTTTTCAGTATTGTTTCAAAGGCTGCAGTTTTAGGCTGCTGTATTCTTTTTTTAATGTATAGCCATCAATAATAGGTAACAGGATATATTACTATTTTACTAAAACTAGCATTTTCAAAGGGACTTTAAATACGGGACAGAAAAGAGAAAATGCACCTCGGCCGTCCAGCAGAGCCATATTTTATTTGTGTAAACACAGCTCATTGGTTTATACAGTGTGTTTGAACAGA
Source organism: Brachypetersius altus (assembly GCA_037974465.1). Classification (NCBI taxonomy): domain Eukaryota; kingdom Metazoa; phylum Chordata; class Actinopteri; order Characiformes; family Alestidae; genus Brachypetersius; species Brachypetersius altus. The sequence goes on from JBBPDB010105385.1 coordinate 1,511, forward strand.
GAAAGTCGCTATACGTTAATCAATTACAGCTATCAGGCAAATATTTGACCAGCCGAGCCAGCTGACATGGGAATGAACCGATACGCCTCACAGGAAAGGAGAGATGAGCAAAAGCGCAAAATAAATACCGCCTAAGCAACGGAGGTGCGAAGTCCATCAGCACATCACTATCTGATTGTAGATTTATAGTATCTTCCAAACTTGACGAACAGGTCTAAGGTGGACTTGGGAAACTGGAAAAATGCCTTCACTTTAATTAACACTAACAGATTCACAGATGAGGAGCCATGTGTTTCCAATAAAGCGTCTGTGCATTTTCAACATGGATGAGCTCCATTCTGAGGCATTTTGTGGGGTTAGAAGTCAAAGGAGATAAGATTACATGGAGAAATAGGCCATTAGCTGGAAAGGTTAGATTCAGAACCCCTTCCGTACAAAAACTAGAGTATATTTTAAACAGTTCTTCATTTAACGATTTTTTCCATTTTATGGATGACGGACGAAGAATGTGCAGGATAGTAGTGTTCAGTCTCACCTGCTTGTAGTCTTTGTGGAGTTTGCTGTACTGAAACATGTTGCCCAGCACTGTAGAGGCCGCCTTAGCCGCTTTCAGCTTCCCTGGGCTGAAGCACAAAAGTAAGCCAGAAACATGAGAAGCACTGACGCGACAAAGCCCAGGACAATTCAGCTAAATAATGAATAAGTCCTCTCCCTCGCTCTCCATGCATACGGTCCATAATACCACAATACATCATATGTGTCTATATATACGGCCATGGATAAAAAAAAACTTTTTTTCCGTTAACTGTTTAGTGTGTGTGTGTGTGTGTGTGTGTGTGTGTGTTGCTATTCTTTTCTGAACTATTGCAGTGTGCGCTGTGTAAAAGATAAGAAACGCCTCCATATGTGTTGTGAAGGCAGTAATTTGTTGTACATCAGCTTTTCTATGTGCTGTATTCCAGCAGCTTCACTCCTGGTTCAGTTTCTGATGGATGAAAGAGTCACACATGCACACACTCTGCTCTTAACATCACTATTTAATTGTTGCAATTTCAAAATAATGTAAGTGTGTCGAGGAGTAAAAATTTCCAAGGTGTAATAAATTATTTACATGTTTTCATTTCGAGTCAAGTGTGATCAATAGTGTATAAAACAATAGTGACAGACAGACACACTCACATAAATTGCAAAAGCAATAAACAGAAAAAAAAACGATGCAGTCTCATTTTTTCCCATAGTTGTATATATGTATGTATGTATGTATGTTTATACATATATATGTATATGTATATATGTATGTGTGTGTGTGTGTGTGTGTGAGAGAGAGAGAACGTGTGTATGAGACAGACAGAGAGAGAGAGAGGGAGAGAGAGAGAGATGAATTATAAAGGATTATTAAAGTGCAAAGTGTGAACCTGTATTCTACATACAAGCTAAGAAAAGCTTTGGCTTCTTAGCTAACGGTTAATTTACCTGTTGTCATGGGACGTCTTTATGCCCACCAGCTTGGGCAGTCCATCGAAGAAGGTAATATCTCTTGCAGCCAGTGAGCTTGCGATGACCAGGTTATTGAGAATACCACAGATGTTGACCATCACGTCACTGGACGGTTCTTTCTGAAGCCCGTCGCTAGGGAGCTTGGTCACCAAGATATTCACCACTTTGGTTGCTACAGGGTGGGAGGAATAACAAAGTGAAAACAACAGATCATTACCATGAGATGAACTGCGAGGATGATGGAGAGAGAAATGAATGAGGAAGTAGAAAAGTGATGTAAGAACAACACAAGCTAAAGGAGAGCGAAGGGAGTAGGATACAGAATGGAGGTAAAAAGAAAGGAATCATTTAAAGTAAAAGTAAAAAGTAAAAGTATAAAAGAAAAGTATTAGGTCAACCAAGTTTTCTGGTAAGAATAAAACAGGGTGCGGCATGAAATAATAAGAAAAGACTGAATGAAAAGATTCCAAAGATGACTCAACTTAGTATGATAGCCAGTTGCTTATGCAATAAAAATCCCAGCATATGGTTTTGAGTTGGTAAAAACACACTCTGGCTGACTGTTTGAGGGACTTTGTAATAAGCACATTGCAGACCGCTGAGTAACCAAACAAACCCCTCATCAAACCTTCAAAAACTGCCCTTTAAAATGCTAAACAGATGCAAAACTGGCCGATTCACTGTACCAATGCTAACAGCGAGCTACAAGTAAACGCTGCCTTGTATGAAACATCCAATGGGATTTTTCTGTTCATTCTTTGGACCATACAATGTGTAAAGTGCAGGTACAGGTTCTGATTAAATGGAATTCAGATACAGATTCTGGTCTGAAATGATTTTACAGTGATTTTAACATGGTGCTAAAAATTCCACCAGCCAAGGTAAAATCAAGGCCTGTTTATGTTTTTTTTATGTTTTTTTAAATGAAATGGAAACAAAGGACAATTATATTCAAATAATCACAAAAAATAGTTTCCTCCAACAAGACAAAAATGACTCCATCAAGAGCCCTGTTACGGCTGCCTCGCCTCCCCCTGTTCGTGTTCGCTCCATCTCCCCAGAATATTAGTCTCCCTTTTTTTTCCTTTCCTTTTCTCCGTGCTTTAACGGCCTGTGTCCCGATCCTCCTCCCGTCCTCCCTTCGTTCTTGTTCCCTTCCTCACTTTCTAGTCTAGTTATGTCATTTGTGTCCCAGCCCGTCTTTAAACGTCTCACCTGTGTCGCGTCTCATTGATCACCCACCACACCTGTTTCCTCATCCCCCGTCCTATATAAAGCCCAGCCAGCCCCGAGTCAAGCGTGTCCGTATTTGTCACCCTTTATACTACCTTGTTGCCTGTTCTCATGTTCTCATGCCTCTCTTGTTTTTCTGTTTTCTTTGCAGACTCGTGCTCGCCTAGACCAAGCCTAGAAACCTGAGGGCTCCAGTAATTCCAAGTCCCTCTTGATCTGCCTGCGTGCAGCCGTGTTTTCTTTTCCTTTTCCTTTTGCCTGCGAGCCGAATCAAGGAGCACGAGTCCTGCTTTCAGTTCTCTGTTTTGCTTTATGTTTTTTGCCCTGTTTATGTTCAAACCATTAAACCCACGTTGCTTCTAAGTTCACCTTGTCTCCTCTTCCCCCTTCCTCCCTCCTCTCAACATGACAAGCCCAAAGCTTTGGAGCCTTAATACAGATTTTATGTAAGGTATCGTGTATTTAAGCATTGCCCCAACACATTTTAGAGCTATCACTTTTATCATTTCCACTTTTCAATGATAATATTAAACATTTCTCCCAGTCTTTCTGTAACTAGGTCTCAGCGAGCAAAGCTGACGGAAGTCTAAGTTATTTAATGCAGCCATTTGTGTTCTGGCACTGACCCATATCAGCCTTGTTTTTGGTGTGGCGGGACAAGTTCCTAAGCAGTCCTGTGAGAGAGCGCAGTTCCACATCAGTGGGGGTCCTCAAATGATCCAAAACCACAGGCAGCATCCGCTCCTGCTCTAGAGCAACACGACTCAGTATTGATGCCCACTGAGAGAGAGAGACAGAGAGAGAGAGGGAGAGAGAGAGAGAGAGAGAGAGAGAGTGTGTTAGCCATGAGACAGATAAATGTTTGTATGAATTAACTATTTATGCACTAACAGTGAGTATGAATGGTAGGCCAAGATGCGTAAGGAGCCAAGAAAATAGAGTGAAAGTTTACTACAAAGTGTTCTTACTCTGTACATATATACATACATATACTCAATATGTTTATATATTTTTATTGCACGAGACATTATTAGTATTTTTGAACTATTTGTATTGTATAGTGTACTTTTTATACTGCACTGTTGTCGTATAGTATTTATACTATTGTTTTTGCTGTACTGTCCATTTCTGCCATAGCAATGAAATTTTCCACTCGTGGGACTGATAAAAGTTGATCTTATCTTATCATATCTTAAATAAACACAGTAAATATGTTTTGTGTGAGAATGTTGATAAAAGGCCTCTGGGAAGACAGACAAACAAGAAATATTTTGTTTTTCACCACTTCCAGGGTAAATTGAACATTATTTAGGCCTAGGCAGCAGGTCACAATTATACACAGGAAATTCACCGCAGTTTCTAAACATAACCTATACATACTACACTATCACTGTCAAGGCAAACGTGTATCTCCAATATAACTTACATGATTCAATTTAGCTCACTTATGACACACATACGGCGACATCTCTAATCAGTATCTGGGAAACCACAAACGGGCTTCTAACTTTAGAATATCACTGAGAGTGTGTGGGTTATAGATGCCTTACCCGGCCCTCCCCTGCAGTTATGTTCTGTAAAGCCCCGGCCGCTGCCTCCCGGGTGGAAGTGTTTGTCTCGCTGTTCTGCAGTATGTGGTTATACAGCCCCACTATATGAGGGTGCCACAGCCACTCTGCCCCTTTCGGCACCCGAGCCACCTCAGTCAACGTAGCCAGCTCCTGATTCCGCTGCTGAAGAATGGCAGAGGCATGAAATCCCCACAAGAAGACAACACAACACTACAAGAAATCTTAATAAGCAATGTTCTTGTTCAGAATTTATGATGCGGAGGAGTACTGTTGCGCTCTAGATGTGAGGAGTGTTAAATTAGGTTTGTGGAACCAAAAAGGACTAGAGAAGTGTAAGCATAAGAAAGTGTAAGAAAAAAAGACCCAAGGTCTACAAAAAGGAGTTTTAATCAAAGAAAGAAAGAGCAGAGCAGCCGTTTTAGCATGTGGCTTTTCTCAATGCTCGGCGAGAACAGAGACAAAAGGAGAGCGTTGAGAAAAGCTACATGCCGAAACGTCTGCTCTGCTCTTTCTTTCTTTGATTAAAACTCCTTTTGAAGACACTGGGTCTTTTTTTCTTAGTGTGCTACCCACTCTTACACTTCTTTTTCAGAATTTATCAAATGAGGCTCGGGCGAATACGAACTGTGGATAGGACTTACATCCTTTGCCTTCTTTCCCTGTGGAGTGAAGCAGCCAATAGCGTCCCTGTGGTGTGTGCCCTGAGCTCGCGAAGGACCCTCCAAGCGCAGCTGCACTGATGGTGGGATCTCAGTGTATAGCTGGTAGGACAGGTTTCTCAACACACAAACACAGTTCTCTACACCCTGGAGAGAGAGAGAGAAAGAGAGACAACGAAAGAGAGAGAGGGAGAGAGAGAGAGACAGAGAGAGAAAGAAAGAGAGAAAGAGAGAGAGAGGGAGGGAGAAATAGTGAGAGAGAAAGAGAAAGAAAGAGACAGAAAGAGAGGGAGAGAGAGAAAGATTAAAAATAATTATAGTTTTTAACACTTTATTAATGATACCATAACCTGATTCTTACAGTTCTCTACATCAAAATGTCAGTTTTGTCAGTACAAAATACCTGAATTAAAGTTTCATTTCATACAGAGAGAGAGAGAGAGAGAGAGAAAGAGAGACAGAGAGAGAGAGAGAGAAAGAGAGACAGAGAGAGACAGAGAGAGAGAGAGAGAAAGAAAGAGAGAGAGAGAGAGAGAGATTAAAAATGTACTAACATTGAAAATCTAAACCATAAAACAACAGGAAAAATGTATCAAGGTTATAAGACCTTGATACTGATACGTTGTTCACGTTCTTTTATGTTTTAGATATTTAATTCAGTGTGTTATGTTCTACTTTTCAGACACTTCAGAGTCAGTTTCTTTCTTTTGTGCAGGAGTGTGGGGGTTGTAAGTCAAGCACATAAATCCTGTGCCTGCGCCTGACCTTGTCTTCAGCTTTGCCCTCCTGCAGAGAGTTCTGGATGTAACCCACAAGAGAATCTACCAGACCTCGCGTCTCCCTCATCTGCTGCCTCGTCCTTCCATTCACTGAGCTCAGGTTTCTAAAGACAGGAGGGAAATGGCAGGGATAAAGATAGTGTTCTCTCAGTGCACCAACGATATGAGCTCTGTAAACAGTAAATAGTTTGGTTATGCAAATGTGGTTATGCAAATGCATTTGCCGAGCAAAAGGTGTAGAAGAATTTCAGTATCAATTGTAATGGACTATCATGATCCATGCAGTTTTGTATATCGCTGCTGCTATATATAAACACTTTTTTTTGAAAATGCCATTTACATAAAATGTACATTTCATGCTGAATGAACTAAAAGAGTTCAAAATCTTGTTACTTGTTACATTACATATTTTATTTCTCCCTGAAGGGTCTTCACTTTTTTAGGACAGTGACAATGTGCACAAACCCATTTTATAATACGCCAAGCTGTTCTCTATGGGTGGATATGCCTGTGTGTGTGTGTGTGTGTGTGTGTGTGTGTGTGTGTGTTTGTGTGTGTGGCTGACTGTACCTGAGGCAGCCTGTAGTGTTGTAGAAGATATCAGTCTCTGATGGGCTCTGCTGGATAACGCCGGAATCCCCTCCTCCAGACAGAGGAACCAGCACTCTCTCAGTCAGCTCCACTAAACCCTCCCTCGCCAGCTTCTCCTTCAGACTGTCCTTAGACGACAGGTTCCACAGAATGCCTGCCGACAAAAAACATTTAAAGAAAAATGAGACAAAAATAGGAAAGAAAAAAGGAAAGAAGAAAGAAAGAAAATGAGAGAAAGATTAAACTCACTAAAAAATCGCTAAAATATGTTAAAGAAACAGGAAAGAAAGATGACAAAAACAAAAAGAAATGATCTGTGATATCAAATTCTACAAAACTGGCAACACATGTTGACTCTCTGAAATATCCGGTCCTAAATGCCATGACCTCTATGGTAGTAAGTTGATTGTTGCACTGACTAGGTGATAAAATATCAGGGAGAAACTTGGCAACCAAAAAGAGCATTACAAGAATTTCAAGGATTGTTAATTGTGTGAATATGGCTGAGGGGGTTGGGTGTGGAGGAGCATAAAAGCACAAAGAAGGCCTCTGCGAGGGTAATGGCCACTGTCTCACAGGGTTTCAAAGCTGGAATGAGTCCAGAGAACAGTCTGACCATTCTCTCTCTCTCTCTCTCACACACACTTTCTCTTTCCTTCTCAGGATACACTCACTGCTCTATTTACCCCATGTTCACCTGGAACTCACTGTATTGGCCCAACCTTCAGCCTAAATCTAGTTTCAAACTTTGTAATTTGAAGTTGGTTGTGCTCTTACTGGAGGGGAAAGATATCTTTGTCTTTTCCATATATGACATATATCAGCTATTTGCATTCTCCCTGATGAAATGTAGACAAAATTAGTTTCAAAATGTTCTAACTGCAACTCCAGATCATCTGTTATACCTGTGATGTTCTTGCGGAGTTCATCGTCCGGCTCTTTTAAAGCACAGACCAGTTTGCTGATGCCGCCAGCTTCAATAAGTGCTGTTTTGTTGTCCATGTTCTCGTAGATGAGGTTGCGGGTGGCGCCTGTAGCATAGCGCTGCACCTCCTGGTTCTCGCTGCAGAACAGCTGCACCAGCACAGGGATGCCCTTTAGCGTACGCACCTATTCAGAAATACAGACCACCCATCGCTTATTATTCAAATCTCACCCAATTATGATTTTTAACACTTTATTAATGATACCATAACCTGATTCCTACAGTTCTATACATCAAAATGTCAGCTTTGTCAGTACAAAATACTTGAAATTCATACAGTGGGCTAACTGGAAGGCTTTACTTTTTGGCAGCATGTAATCTCAAGTGGAATGTTCTTCTACACTGTATTAGATTAAGGACTCCAGAAAAAAAACATTCCAGGCATCTACTTTTGACTGGCCTTTTCTTTAACCACTTCTTTCATTACCTTTAGTTTATCAAATATTTCAAAATGCTAGGGACCACAGGGTGGTAGTGGCCTAGTGAGTAAAACACTTGCCTGTGAACCCGATGACCACAAAGTTGCAGGTTCAAACCCAACTTTCTACCACTGTGTCCTTGAGCAAGACACCTAATCGTCAGTGTCTCCGGGGGACTGTCCCTGTAACTACTGATTGCTCTGGATAAGGGCGTCCGCCAAATGCCACTTAATGGTCATAATAATAGACATGTTTCTTACTGCTAATGGTCAACATTGTCTGAAACTTTCGAAATTGTACTATAAAACTTTATTTACCAGGTCCTTGGCGTCACTGCTATGGTAACACTGATGCTGGACATATGCCGCCCCCAGCATCTGCACGGCAACATCCGAGGAGCTGAGATAACTGACCGCAGTTGGCATGTCCAGGCTATGGATTCTGTTCAAGGGTCATAAGGAATAAGGTTATGGTTAAATATAATGCCTCACAGGGCTTCAAGTCACAGTTAATGTTTACAAATACACACAGACCTGTTGTTTTTTCTAAATGAATGACTTAGTACACAAACCTACATTTTTGGATTTTCATTCAAGTTCTGATTACAATCCACAAATAAAACAAAGCGAGGATAAAACAGGTTAAAATCGAACATCGGTCATAATTGATTAAACTAACAATAGGTGTTCATGGGGAGTATAAAACAGTATTAAATACTTCATTGTATGCAAATTCTAGCAAGACACTAGTATCCCCCCATGTGTACATGCCTGAAATTTAAAGCTGGTGGGTGATTTGATACCCTACACATTTCCTGAGCCATAGATAAGCCTGTTCTAGAAACACTTCTGATGTGGTACTGGGTACGTTTAAAGAAATCTTCAAACCTGTGTCAGGTTTCAGACTCCAGATAAAGCAAATTTGGATCTCAGGGAAAACAATGGCATGGCTTAACTCTGGTGTGACTGGATGAAGTGAAGTGGCCTCAGACAAAAGAGTCTTAACTCACAGTTCTGTTCTTTCTTACTTTATTTCTCTTATGCTTTTAACTGTAGATTACTTCTCTATAGCATTTATACCCAGCATTGTTGTATAGTGTATCATTTGTATATAGTATATTTCCTATTGAGTGTCTTCTACTGATTTTTATTGGATTTTTTTTAACTTTATATTTTATATTGGTTTTGTCTCTGGGTGTCGCATATCTTTATGTTCTTGTCTGAGGCATTCCTTCAGATACAGAAAGCATGCACCACATAAAATTAAACCAAATGTACTTTGCATAATGCCAGTTCACTTTTTGTTGAGATGATTATCATGCATTAATTAAATAAAGACAAGAATAGAAAGCCCATTCCCTCACCCTCCATGAATGTCACTGCCTGTTGTTCCGTCGGCCACTGCGTCACTCACGTCCACCCCGCGGCCCACGCTCTTCAGGCTGTGCACGGACCCTGCTCGCCTCATAGTGCTCTGGTAGTGTCCTCCGGCCATAGCACTGCTGCCACCAGCAGACACCTGCTGCCACTGCATGGAGTTGTTGGTCATCCTCTGGTGCTGCAGCTGCCGGTTGTTCATGCGTGTGATGGTACGGTGGGCTGGCCCTTTGAAAGAATACTGATGAGCAAGTTCTGCCTCCCTCCAACCTCTGTTGATCCCATCACGTGCTAGTGTACCACTGAGGGTGCGTCTTATAGGCAATGTGCTGGGCAAAGTGCCGTGTCCATAGTAGGAGTGATGGTCTGCGGATGCGATGCCCTCTTGGGTCACCCAGTTGGGTGTAGGAGAGGGCTGCCGTGGCACTGTCTGAAGGCCCATGGATGCTGCTTCCTGCTCCATTCGACTCAACGTTCTGGACTCGGCAGTGTGAGCATGGCCTCCGTGGTGGCTGCTAATGTAAGTGTCATCATAAAATTCATACGGCCGGACCACGACAGCAGGCATTGGGACACCGTGGCTAATCCTGCTCCGATGAGTACTCATCTCCACCGCCGAGCGAGAGCTGAACCCTCCACCATACTGAGACAACCGAGGGCTCTGAGGCAAGAGCAGGACAGCACAATGATGAGATAATGGATATTCCAAACTTGCATCAAAGGTTTTTCAACCATTCATGCCTTCTTAAAAATTTAAATTACATCTATGCCCCACCCAAAATCCCAAAAATATTTGCTAGCAACTCAAAATTGCCAAAATAGCTACAGTTATTAGCTACACCTACAGCTCTTTTTATTACAAATGATATGTATACAGATTAGGTGTTGTCTTTGTATTGCAACTGAACCAACATCGATATGGTTCATTATTATTACAGGTGTCCTTGAGTTATGAGGGTCTCGACATACATCGTTTTGAGTTTAAGATGCGAACTAGTTTAGTGGCTGGCAGAATACACAGAATACGCAGAATACACAGAACACGCAGTAACGAGTGTATGAGTGATGGAGGACACTTATCTAAGCACAAGTGTTCCGTTTGTGTTGCTTTTGTTTTGGTCTTTATCATGGCTTCTGAATTATTATTTTTTTTATTTTAACTCATTTTTTGTCATTTTTCCGTAGTTGTGTTTATAGATTTTACAACTGTTTTAGGTTATTCACTTAGGCTAGGGTCGGTAGCACAAAAAGTTTAAACAGGAAACTAAACATTACATACTGAATCTTAACCACCGCTGCCTCTACAAATGCTACAACTGTTCTTTACGTTAAATGTGATTTTTCCCCCCAGAAAGAACATATTGTTTGTGGGCAGGGAAAGGTAAAAAAAAAACACCACATATTTTGTGTCAATAAATTAAATTTAATATGAAACCAAATTTACTGATGATAGATTTTTCTTTCATGTTGAGTTTGTTGTAGTGCCTAGAAGAACATAGCAGACCTCTGGTAGCTTAAATACATATTTGCACAAAAAATAGAAACGCAGTGCTTGTGCTAAAAAAGATTTTAAAAAAGTAACACAAAAATTGGATGTACAAACTCACTGACGCTCTAAACAGAGAAACATTCTCACTATTGTCTCTGTTTGAGCTCACACTAAGTCCGCGCTGGCATATCTCACTGCTTTTGTGCTATCGCAGCAGTTAACGCCGCCTTCTCTTGGCCGTTTGGCTCGTGAGGTCATGAGTTGGGAATGTTCCAGGTGCACCCTGAGCTCTGCTCTTGAAGCTCATAGGAGCTGGACTTCACCGTCTAAACGTGGCTGTGGCAGGAGAATGTCAAATACTACACTAGAGTGGGGCAGAGGCGCAGCCCTGAAGTGTGTCACTGTTAAAAGATTGTGGACCTTGTCATCCAGCTAACAAATGCTATCACCTAAATTAAGGCGTGTTGCTGAGGCCTGAGTTCAGGATGTTCCACAGACTGAGATGGACTAACTGTCAGCTGATAGTTACTGAATTAGATTTAAATGAGAAATGGGAGATTACCCACTAAACATCCTTTTTTCCTAGTAGAGTACATAAACTCCCAAAACTTGTACAATACCCAATATTTATACATGGACTTTTTATACAAATACTGGTCTTTTAGGGTGTACTCAAACTAGGCATGGTTGCCGTGAACAGGGCCTGAGTACGATCGTCCCCCTCCCCACTCTCCCCTCTGGCCTGCACTCACATAGGGTTTCAGCATTTGTGCCGGAGCACGCTTACGTCATTACGGTGCGGCGGTTTCTGGATAGACGGGAAGAGCGGCGCTCTCGCTGAACGCAATGGAGTCCATCGCTCTGGTGACTTTATTGATAGTAATTTTGAGTCATTTGGTCCACGGTGGTCCACAGCCCTCTCACAGCCTATTGCTAAACAGGTCTATTGCTTTTGTGGCACAAAAAATTTCATGCAGTCGTGCTGCTCATATGAGGTTTGCAAAGTACCAGCTGAAGTGCAGTGTCGCATAAACGTGACGTCACGTGTCCTGAACCGTGCTCCAGCACGGTTAGCACTCATACACATGCGAACCGCGCCCGAGTCCAACTGAACCGTGCTCTGGCACACCTCTTCCAAGCGGGCCAGGGACGGCTAAACCAACCATGCCCGGACACAGAGCACTCACACTAGCCAAACGAACCGCGCTTTGGTGGTCAAACACACTCGGGCACGGTTCAAACTGCCTAGTGTGAGTACACCCTAATATTCATGCGCGCAGTTAACAAAAATGATTATGTTGCTTAGCAACCATAACTTTTGTAAATGAAGGACATCCGTCTGTGGATAAAGTCTGTAATGCATAGCCTTGCTGTTTACTGCTTTAGTTTAACTTGCATTCATTTCACATCAACATCTATCTTAACAGTTAATGTTCAATTAATAATGATGTAAGTGGAAAAGTTAATGAAAACATGACACTTACTATCATTCTGTTGCCGTTGTACATCAGTGACTTGGAGCTGAATCCTGGGCCTTGGCTTTGGTATCTCACAGTGGGCGAGCCATCATATTCTATAACAGGAACACAATAAAAAAAACATGAGAGAACTTCATACCTCGTCTTCTTTTCATCACTTTTGCATGCTTTTTTTTCTCTATCTGGTCAAAAGAACTGTTCTAATCCTAAATGAAATATGACCCCGAAAGGACATCCGATGCTAGCTTGGCTTGCAGCTCCTTCATTAAGTTCTTGCAGTCAAGCAAACAGATCAGGTTTTCCAACAACTCAAGCAGATCCACAACTCTCTGAGCTGTGAATGGTTAATTGGATGTCCACATTCAGAAAGAATGCAGCCCACATCGTGGCCAACACCCCAGGTACTTCACAAAGGGAGTGAAGGGCTCTTGTGCTTAAGGAGTTTGTGATAACAGTTATAAGGAATTAAAAGGGTGCACTTTTGTCATATTTTAATCATTTTGTTCAGTTACGATTGTTTAGTTACATGTAGTCAAGTAAAATATGGATGGAATTACACTTGTTCTGCTTTTCCTACTGTTACCTCTTATCTTATATTCCTTTTAGTCTAAGAGTAAAAAGTATTTCACGATTAACAATTTAGTTTTGCCCAAAACTATGCAGCTTCTCTGTTTGCTTTAGACTAAGCCTGTAGCAAAAACAGAAAACAGTCTTACAAAATGCACTTTAATAAAACTGACAGATACTGGATGTACTCAGAATTTCCAATGCAGTTCCAATAGGAACACAGTGCTATTCACATTCCTTCAGTCACCAAACTAGCAAAACGTAGTTGACTACTAATCGCAGTTTCAACACTTCCTTTAAAATCTCACATTTTCCATCTCTGCTTTATCTGACTTTTTTGCAGTTGCTCAACTCTTCAATTTATGAAAAAAAAAAAAATATATATATATATTCCAATGGTTGACTCCAGCCCTGGCTTAAGCCACAATACGTGGTGCATACGGGAAGATGCTGGCATTCAGATAAAGGCTTACAGAGGCAGCAAACAAAAGGCAGGGAACTGATCCAGTTCCCTGACCGCTCAAACGAAAAAGTACAAGCTGACTAAAGAGATCTAGAATCATTGCAGGAATGAAAGCTTAACGAGTGGGAGAAAGGAGGAAGTCAGCTCTAATCTGTCAAAAGAGAAGTGAAGACCAACAAGAAATTAATGAGTACAGAGACACACTCCTGCTGAATTTGGCTCTACGTATGATTACAGAGACACACTCCTGCTGAATTTGGCTCTACGTATGATATAAGGTTTCTAGAAGGCAGAGTTACACCAGTAATCCCCTGTTTACAATAAATCGAGTTATTCCCAGATCTTGTCCTTATCTACACATTTTTAGTGCAGTGAAAACTGCGTTTGGTGTTGTTTTCACACAGACTCCTCCAGAAAGCAGAACTTGTTATCAGTAGGCCTGTACGTATTAAACATTATTACAAAAATCTTTTCTAACCAGCTTGTGGCTATTAGAGCTGGAATATGATGTTATTTAAAATGATGAGGATAAAGTAAGTCAATATGTCTCAATATCATGTTCTGAGCTATTGATGATGTTGTTAGTACTTAAAACAGTGGGTGCGTAAGAAGAGAGTTAGATTGAAACGTTTACAAGTTCTAGTCACAGTAACAAGCTTTACAGTGACTCGCCTGGCTATTCATTCATTAGAAACTTGACCAAGCAAAAACGTGAAATGCGAAATTCTTACGAATGGCATTATGAGCACTAGGTGTAGCCAAAGCAGCTTGATTATTACACAGATTATCTCGTGTACTACTGTCAGGGCAGTATAACAGCCTTGGTATTTTTATTAGAGCTGGGTGATTAATCGAAAATTAATCGAAATCGACATTCAGAACCTATAATCGATCAAAAACACTATCGCGTGTGGAGTCACGTGACCCCGCTCCGTTATGTTACGTTATTCCGCCGACATGTGGAGCATGGAGCGCTTAAACACTGAGACAACTGAGCAACTTGTCAGTGAACTATGAGGGCAAAAAAATAAATAAAAGAATCGTCAATTAATCGTAATCGAGTTAAAATGTTCAATTAATCGAGATTAAAAACAACTGTGTATCTAATTACAAACAAAATGTAATTAGTGTAATTATTTTCCTTTTTTGATGTTTTTTTCTGTCTTTTTTGTCAGATATGTTGTCAGATGTCGGAAGAAAAAACATTCTTTATGAAAATCATGCTTGATTTCTTACTATATTTATAATATCACTAAAAAAGGTCGTTGTCAGTACGTCCAGAACACTAACAAACTACATATTTCATGACAGGAGAGCATCAGTAGTCTGCTTAAAATGATTTTGTGCAGTGTGGTGTGTGAAAGTGGGAATACAAGTCACTTCATTCAAGTGTGGCACTACTGCTTTTTTCCCTTCATTACATTTCTTAAATGTAATTGTCTTGCAGTATTTTAACATGTGCCATATCACCTTTGGTTATCTGTTAGGCTGTAACCTGGCAGTGCTTCTCAGTCTGTGAGAACTTTGAGAATTTTACAGCGGCTTTATCTTTGGTTCTCTTTTGAAGATAGATTATACTTTGCTGTTTGCCAAGAGTCAGAAGAAAAGCAGTCTTTAATCACAGAGCCTCCTCCACAGATTTCACACAGCACAGCTTTTCTCACACAGAAATGAGTGATTCATTAGAATAGTAACTCCGTACAGGAATTCAAAGTTTAAAAAAACTTCTGGCAAACCCCTTTTGCAACTCCTGAATCATGTCCTTTATCAGTCTCTTGGGAACTCTTATGTTTAAATCTCACCGTTCTATATTTCAGCTTTGTTTGCATAACTGTACAGACTTTCACTGCCAGGAAACCAACAAGCCTAGTCATCAAAAAAGTGTTTGAGGTTAGTGTGAAATCCCAAATATATATTTCTCATTTTAAAAGAACTGATTTCCAGAATCTGCCTCCCAGTTGATGTGCTTCTTGATTGGCACTTTAAGCATAGTAATTATGTTAAAATATAAGTTGTTTACATCATCGGCCTCACCAAACAGGACGTGACTATAATAAAAAATAATCTGTGTCCGTACAAAACATTTCAAACTGATTCAGACCTAAAGCCTGGTACTGCGATTCGTTTATTGATGAAGGGGACTTCTGAGCCACATAGTTAAGTTACTTTTACTAGTTTTGGTAATATTCAAGCACATTCCTCCGACATGACTCTGCAAACATCTTCTTTAAGATCATCGTCTTCAAGACTTAATCGGAAACTGAGGTCTGCTGTTATCTTTTATTAAAGGTTAAATCCTGAAAATGATAGTAAAACATAGGCTTTGGGTTGACTCTGAGAGAGCTTTCTGCTAAAATTGAAACATCTGGTCTTCCTCAAAATGCCTTTGCATGACCAGGGCACACTGATCTGAAGCTCATGAACTGCTCGTCTCCTTTTGTTTCCCAGAGCGCTAAAGTGGAAGCTTTTCAGCCGCTCTAATCTGTGCAATCAGTGTTAGGGTGTGCATTAGTCTCTCGCATTCTTAGTCGGATCTGGAAAATTACAGACCCTTTCTTGAACTGATACTATCCAAAAGAAATGCAGCAGCAAAATCGGTTTATTGTGCATTTATACTGTGCATTTTTATTGATAGATGGTTATACAATGAACCATGTAAATACATGGACATATGGGCTAAAAGGTGGGAGATTATTTTCAAATTATTGATACTTCTCTTTTTTTTAATGCACAATGTTAATACTGAGTTTATGTAAAGTTGCAGGGTGCTTAAAAAGCACATAGAGAAGAGATTGCCCACTGAACTTGCCTTATGTCATTTCTGATATGGCAGGTACCTTCATATTCTGTGCTTTAACCTCCCACCCAGTAACTGCTAATTCATGTTTTGTAAACAATTAGCAAATGAGGAGAATAGCAAGGTTCTATACCATTATGCCCTAGCAATGAACCATTAAAGAACCTCAACTTTCGCAAGCATGTATGAAATTCCACAATGGTGTTACAAAAGGTTCAGCTACAGTTCACTTATCAGTAAGTATCGAAAATGACTACCATTCAGCGCAACCTTCGGCGCAACCTCAGCGCAACCTTTTTGTAAGCAGTTCTGGCTCACGCTACATCGGCTAGAGCTGCTAGCTGTCTCTAGGGCGGCGTGTCACATGCCTGCGTGGTTAAACCAAATGTTTTCACCAGACCTTCAACGTTAAATCAATAACAACAGCCCAGAGTGTTGTAAAATACAAACTGGGAATTCCTTATTGCAGTTGCAAAAGAAACTGAATGAGCCAAAGAGTAATTAAGAACAACACAACGAAGCAGCCTTGAGAAATTCTCTGGCACTTGAGCTACTAAACCTAGAGATGGAATCATCAATCTAACTGACAGCTAAACAGCAAAGTGGACGACATTTTTTCGGCATCGTCTCAAACTAGCAGTAGCCTGATGAATGTAAATGAGTACCGTCCTCATACCAGGGCCTTATGGATCACGCCATGCTTATTCAGACAGCTCATGCAGTCTAACACCACAAGCTTTCCTGCTCAAACCTCAGTCTAAAATAGAAGCACAGCATGCTTCACTGATAACAAGCTCAGGATGATGTGGCAGGAATCTCACCAACGCAGGAGCCACTGATTCAGAAGGAAGAATTACCAAACATGTCGGAATGAGTTGTGTTTTGGAAAGAGACTGGATGTGGTTAGAACAAAGTTCTAGTAATAAAAACAAAAGGGTATTCTGCAAATAAGTGAAAAGCATGTGAAATCATTTTCAGAGTGCTGACCATGCAAATGGTTGTTTAGTGGATAGCAGAGATGTTCACAAGTCATTTTTACCAAGTCCAAGTGAAGTCTCAAGTCTTTGTGCTTGAGTCCAAGTCAAGTCTCAAGTCTTTGAGTGAACGTTTCGAAGATATGCTAATTGGACACGCCCCATGATTACAATTGGCTGTTGCTTATCAGGGGGCGGAACTGCCTGCTGTGATATGCCCTCACCAACATGGAGGATTTGCCTTAAATGATCTTAAATCTAAATGTGAAACTCCACAGTTAGATGGGGCTCGGTGACACCTTTCCAACGACCCCTCGAAAACCGTTATTAGCTGAAAACTGTTCATCTTGGAAAACTGTTCACCTTGGACTGTTCACCTTGGACACCTTGGACAGTTTGACGAGGCGGCCGAGTGGTTAAGGCGATGGACTGCTAATCCGTTGGGGCAGCTGGTGGCCTAGTGGTCGATTCCCAAGACTACTAGGCACCTCTGATGTACCCTGAGCAAGGTGCCGTCCCCACACACTGCTCCCCAGGCGCTGTGTTCGTAGCTGCCCCCTGCTTCACTTGGTGAATGGTTTAAATGCAGAGGAAGTGTTTCGTGCTGTTCACGCTGTGTGCTGTGGTGTGTTCACGTATGACCAGATTGTTAGTAATGGGACATGGTTTACGAGTTTTGATTCACAGCACCGAGTCCGAGTCAAGTCTCGAGTCATTGAGGAAAGTCTAAAGTCAATTCACAAGTCTTTGTTTGTGTGACTTAAGTGTGACTCAAGTCAGAGTCTCAGTCTCATCTCTGCCTTATTATGCCATATTAAGGACAAAATCCTTGTTTCCCATCATTTATTAATCGAAGGACAGCCCTATAACTTTGTCTTTGTTGGATTACATCAACAATATCAATATCATATTATGAAAATATGATAAAAGCCCGGGCTTTCTTGCTGTGGGACAACAGCACTACCCAGCGTGCAACCATGACATTTATTATGGGAAAATTAATGCCTTCAATATCATGTTATCAAAATATGTTAAGCAAATTTTCCAATGAAATCCTGCTGAATTTGTAGCAGTTTAAATACAAGGTCAGCACAAATTATGTTCCTGGACATTTTATACGTAGACAGATGTTTTGAGTGCATTGTGCATAATTATTATTAATCTCTTAGACATGTAAGAGTAATATGAGTAATGCAATATTTTAATGTAATTACAGGAATATAAATTGCAGTATGATATACTAGACTGCTGCAAGAAAAAATAATTATATTACTGTAAAATGTAACACATAATCAAGACATTGATTATGATTTGATGTTCCCCACCATTCAAGTGGAACAAAGCACATCTAACTGAAGTGCTGAACCAGTGAAGAACCAGGAGCAGATGATTCCAGATGATCAGGCGGTGATCAGTATACTGATGGTGCTCAATGCTGAGATGTTGTAACTCCTTTATTAAGGCTCCTGCCCAGTAAAACATCTACTCAATGTGCCAAAAAGACAGTTTGACAGACTTTTGCACCAACAAGGTAATTTAATGCAAAATATCAGAAAATGTGGGGTGGCTCAGTACTGCTGTGCAGGACTATATGTGTGTATGTACATATGTATGCTGTGCACTGTACAGGAAGAAGAGAGAGGTCACATTCACAAGAAGAGAAACACTGCACAAAAGACACTAAAAAGGGCAATTACCACATCATTAGTTACTGCCTTGTGAAAAATGAGGCAGAATGAGGTATTTTTAGCCAAAATAAGGAAGTCTTTAAAGGTGCTGGCAATTTGTAACTGTGCCCTTGTTTGAACTAAGATAGTCTCTATGCAGTCTAGTCTATAGAGACAGCATACATGTACTCTGCAGTTTCAAAGTCAGAGACCAACAAATGCAAATTATTTGGTTTCGCATTCTTTTGTAGTCTAAACAAATGTCAAATCAAATGCAGAATACAGCTTATGTTACAGTTTGATGTGAAAGGTAATCTTTGAATTATTTGCATAACTTTCCACCTGTCTTTGCATTACTTTGTAATAATAGAGTGCGTTCAAGTTGACATGGAAGTCTTCTGAAAATGTGCAAGGAGTAAAAACCTTAACATGGTGCATAAACCTACAAATAGTTTAGATCTTGAATATTTCATTTTCACTGTCATTGTTGTGACTTCTTTGGTTGTATAAATGTTCCACAATTTCAGTTATCAGTTATCTCCATACTTAAGTGATAAAAACCATAAAAAAACAATGTTCTCTCAGACCTTTGGATTTATCTCAGAACTATCAGAAAACAAAGCCTTGGGCGTCAGGCGGCACACTCAGAATCATCTTTCTGTGAGGGAGCTTTTAGAGACATTAAACTCTTGGACGTCTGGTTCCCATCACCCACAATGTGAACAGTTGTGTCTTGGTAAGCTGGACATCTCGCACCAAACCACACTGGAACAGATGGCAGTGGTGTAACAGGGCTTATTGGAAGCATAGGGGGTAAATCACTCTCGGGACCTGGGCGCTGTATTTACATATTACATTTTTTAATAAGTCCCAATTGTGGACCCTGAGACAGTTGTACACTGATGACACACCCTGAGGCCTGTTATCTCTCTCTTATCCATAATTAATGATTCCATTAAATAAAATATTTCAAAAAACGCATTTTTATAAAAATCACAACATGGGTTCTTGGGAATCCCGTAACATTTTTAGCCAGTGGTGCATCAGAAATGATATTTTTATTATTATTATTATTATTATTATTATTATTATTATTATTATTATTATTATTATTATTATTATTATTATATTACAATTCAGAGTCTAAGGTAAAATATTTGGACCAGTGTTATGCCAGTTTGTTGGAGTGGCATCAAGGCCATGGCCATGCAGTCAACATTGGCACCATATGTGCTGTCTTCCTGTCATTCTAAACTATTTTTTAATTGACTAAAACCCACATACTGAAAACAAGCCAGGTATCATTACCTTGTAACCCCTAATATATGTACACAAACTATATTATCCTATATGACAAACTATATTACTGTAATTAGATAATTATAATTACGGCCTTGAGTGGCACTGAGAAATAATCGAATAGAATAATAGAAAATAGAAAGTAAATTGTTAATTACAAATACAGTAAACCCCCACTTTAACGTGGATCAGCACTCGCGATTTCAGTCTATCGCAGATTTTTCTGAGAACTAAACTAATCACACAGGTCAACAAAAACTATATTTTTTGGTAATCATCAGAAACCACAACACACTTTTCTAAACCAGTTTGCAATCCGTTTTTTATTAAACCGCAGGCACCAATCATGTAACTGTTTCAATATTTTCAGTGTGAAGTCAGACAGGCCACACTGTGGCATAGATATAATGATCAGTGTCAGTCAG
>JBBPDB010105436.1:0-21764 GCA_037974465.1 Brachypetersius altus
TGCCTCGTGCCTGTCTTGCCAGGGGTAGATCACGGGAGCGGGTTAACCCCGTCTTCCGTGACAAATATTTATCAATAGCCCTATACCGCCTATCAGTTACAATGGAAAAAACAGATTTTGGCAGGATTGAAATCTCAATCAATAAAATAAAAATAAAAAAAAGAGAACTCTAATTGGATGCACAAGCATAAAATTTTGTTCTTGCTCATTTGTATGGTCTTTAGAATACAAACAATTTGGACCAAAGTGGGTTTGAAAATTTCCCCGGTGAATTTTAGTGCCATCTTTTCTGGCCACCAAATTAAGGTTTAAGCAGACAGGGAAAAAAATCCATTCACCCAAACACATTAGCTATGTATTGGTGATATTACTGCTATTTGTACATATTTGAGTTTTCTGTTAAACCCATTTATTTATCAAATTCAACAGGCTAAGTGAATCCCAGAATCACTCTCCAAAACAAGGCCTCTTTCACTGACTGTAAACTGACAATGGAGACCTTATTTATAGAATGGCCTATTATGGATTTGGATCCCTTCCACCCGACATGGAATTACTGTCTACTAACTGGATGTCTTACTGTGCTAGATTGATATAGCTTTAGGTTTTGGGTCAATTAGTTTTTGGCAAGTAAACATTATGTAAACCCTTCAACAATGCAGTCCAACAGTCTCATCACTGCCTTTAGTTATAATTTCTATATATTTCACAATGTTCTTATAATTCATTTTCTATTAACACGCTGCTATTTCAGGGTGCAATATAAAGCTCCATGAAACATTAACTGATCCCTCTTCTTGTCAATTATGTGATACAGTACAGAATCACTAAAAATATAGCAGGTAAAAACTACTGAAATATATTGAAGCTGCTTAGATTTAAATTATCCACTTTATTTAGACAAAAATACAGCAAAAACAGAATCTTTCACTGTCTAAAGTGTTAGCATTGTTTCGTTCTTCAATTTTCTTCTGTTAATGTATGACTCCAAGTCCAAAATTGCCAGCAGTTAAAGGGCTGTATGTTGCTTAAAAAGCCAACAGTGTTGCACTTTCTGAGAGCTTGTGCATATTAATTATACATGAATTACATATATTTCAGCAACACAATTATTGTCATTCATTTTACTTTCTTTTGGCAAACATTGTTTTGTGGTAATATATTTAATTAAAATGGAACTGATGTAAAGCAACAATTGCTGGTGACACTCTTGTTTTTCTTCTGTAAACAAACTGGTAACTTTATAGGGGAAGTGTTAAGCATTCTTACCTTCTGATAAGGAAACAAGGTTTATTACAGGCAATTGTTATTAACATTTTTATTTTTTGGTGTATGTATATTTAGTCTACCTGACAATGTGATGCTTGCAATAATTACGCTCAAAGTGAGATAACTTTGTACAGAGGGCTCTCTATACAAATTAATTTTCTTTATTTTTTATTTTTGTGATGTTTTGTTTTGTCGTGTCAAAACACCAGTGACCTTAAGCTAAGTTACAACAATTCCCAAACATTTACTAATTTGGAACACTTCTGTCTTTAGAATTGATTAGATTAAACAGCTATATTTAGAGACATAAAGCCCCTATTATCAAATGACTTGCATCAAAGAATCACACGGCACCAGTCAGATTTTATATTCAGTGCTTATTTTCCCATGAACTAAAGATTCTTTCCATATTCTGCTACACGGAAGTTGGGACAGCCGGTCACTGTGCAATGGAATGCGTACTGTGATCTGATATCTACAAAGCCATTATTTCAGTGGAGACTTGGGCGTATTTCCCCCTTCAAAAAGGGACAAGTGGCTCTGTAGATGTAAGGAGTATCAAGAGTGGGAGTATGAAGCTGCTTATAATAAACAAAGAAGAGATGCCAAGCTTTTTTCAGCCCACATGTGGAAACCTAATGCAGATTAAAGCTAAAGTAATGCAGATAAAGTAAAACTTCTGCAAAATATAATAATCAGATGCACAATATCCCCCCTATTCTAAATGTCGATCAGTCAAGGCATTGGTGTCTAACATCAAACTGATGTCATCATATTAGAAGCAAAAATCCAAACAAATGAACATCTCACTTGCTTTTAAAACCAAAATCTGACCCAAGTTTGCCAAGGGTCAAGGGGGTGGGCCCATTCCATTATACTTAAACATACAGCTTTTGCTCAATTCTTTCAGCCGATCTCCATTTGCTTGTGTTTGTGCCCTTCATTTATAAAAAAAAACATAAGTAGTTGTCTAGAAAATGTACTTACTTTAATTTATTTACTTGAAAAGCTGTCTGAGTATGCTTAAGTAGGGTTGCCAGAAGAGTTCAGGTTTGAGTTCTGTTGTTCAGTGCCTGTGCTACTGCTGAACAGACCCTGAATGTGAGGTTCATTCTAAAAGCCATCTGTGTTGTAGACTTGTCGCTCTCTATAAGCTCTATGTCTCACACCACACTGATCTGTTTTATTTCAGAAAGAGTCTGATATTAGTGTGAGGAGATGTTTTTTCCTGAAAATTAGTCACACTTCACTGTTCGTGGTTAACCAGCTCAGCGTCTTAGACTCAAAGTTACAAGTCGAGTCACATGCCATTCTTTTCATCCAGCAAGAGCAAAGTTAATTGTGCCTTATTGCAGTCCTGGCCACAAGATACTATGCTATTGTTAAGGGTTATAAACAGTTTTATATAAAAACTAATGTAAATTAACTAAAGAATGAGAGCGTTTACAATACAGCATTACAATACAGCATTCCATGAAAAATCATGTTTGGTAAAATGTAATTACACTTATTTTAATGGCTGAAACTATTTTGCATGTGTTGTCAGAGTTGTGTGGGCACGCACATCTGAACTTTTCAGATATGAGCCACTTCAGTATGCAGTCTGAGATCTGATTGCACTTTCATATGTTATCCTATGGTCACATTGTGGCTGCAGCACCTTACTTGAAGTGTTTTTTTTCTGTAAATACTGCAGTAACATTACCAGATTAGGCACTGGTGGGGAATGAGTATTCAGCCATTCGGACCTGCTAAGATTTTGCTTAATGAAATACACTACATAGACGTAAGTATTGGGGTACCTTACCATTACACCACTAGGCACTTTAGTGATGTTGCATTCAGATACATAGACTTATGTAGCTTCCACTTTTCCACTCTTCTTTGAAGGCTTTCCCCAAGGAGTGTTTCTGTTGAAGTTTGTGCCCATTCATTCTGTAGAGCATGTATGAGGTCAGGCACTGATGTTGGACGATAAGGTCTGGCTCGCAATCTCCGTTCCAGTTCATCCCAAAAGTGCTGGATGGGGTTGAGGTCAAGGCTCTGTGCGGGCCAGTCAAGTTCATCCTCACTGGACTTATCCAACCATGTCTTTATGGACCTTGTTTTGTGCCTGGGACACAGTGATGCTGGAATAGAAAAGGTTCTTCCCCAAACTGTGTTCAAATAATTGGAAGCATGGGATTGTCCAAAATGTCTTGATATATTGAGGCATAAGATTGTCCTTCACTGGAAGTAAGGGGCCACAATTCAATAATTAAAGGGTGTCCCAATACTTTTGTCCTTACAGTGTAAAGTTAATGCTACCCATCCCTAAGGGCACACTGATTCATCTCAATGCCTTCATCCACCCTGTGCTCTTCAGTAACAAGGTTAAACACTATAATTATGCACTGGATGACCAAAGGCCTGGTCGAGTGGGGCTACAAGGAGTAGGTGCTTATCTGTATTGGACATGTTAGTACAGCGCTTGGTCAATAATAGCATCTAGGGAGGTCAGGAACCTCTGTTTTCGATAAACAAATGTTTATCATCAACATGCCGTAGGTTTTTATATACATTGCTTTTAAGTATTTTTAATTGTATTTCTCTTATGAATATGGTGAGCGAAGCACTTCGTTTCAATCTAAGCAAAATATTATTTAAAAAAATATAAACATTAAGAATTACATTTCAAAAAGACACTTGGTCCCTACATTACTCTTTACATTTTGTTAGCTTCTGCCCATTTTTCATGTGCAAAGTTTGCAATATGATCTTTAGTCTAGTGAATCTTTAGCTACTTCTTTTGTGTCCTTGTGAGTTTTGACACATTTTCAAGTGTGTAGGTATGCATCTTTTTTGGAGTGACAAGCTTTTTGATCCTTGGCCAAACCAACATAGTGGAAAGTGTTTTACCAAGTGCAGTATAGTCCTCTTGGCTGCATGGGTTACAGTAATATAGTGAAACCAGAAGTACCAGAAATGTTTGTACATGTACCCTGTTAGGCTGGCCAAGGGTCAGAAAACCTGCCAGTCCAAAATCAGTTGACCACTAGCTGTTTAAGAGAAATGCCATTTTTATCTCCTATAAAAATTTATGTAAATAAAACATAGGCAGTTCAGTTCAATTCTCTTAACAATCTACAACAATATATATGCCCAACGATGGTAAGCCAGGCTTTCCTGTCCAACATCAGATCTCATAAATGCTCTACAAAATGAAACAGAAACACCTTGTGAAACGCCTTCTTCGAAGAGTGGAAACTGTTATAGCCTCAAGGGGGGGGGGGGGGGGGGGGGGGGGGGGAACACCAAACCCCCCCCCCCCCTCCCCCCCCCCCCCCCCCCCCCCCCCCCCCCCCCCCCCCCCCCCCCCCCCCCCAACTTAAAAATCTATGTATTTGAATGCAATGTCATTAAAGTCCCTGTTGGTGTAATGGTCAGGCATCCCAATACTTTTGTCCATATAGTGCATTAATACTATTAATAAAATTCAGAGAAGTTTGGGCAATAATGCATTAAGATGCAATAAGATCAATAACTGTGTAATGAGTCTGTAGTTTAAGGAGAAAACACTTAGAAGCTGGGTGTCGTGTAGCTCATTTCACATCATGACAGGATATAATGATACACATCTAAAAACATTCATGTAAAAATCATTGTTTTATTTGAATTTTCTGTATGATGTATTGCAACTGAGGTGTTGAAAATGTGTCAAGTCGTTTAAAAAGCGGGGCCGCAATTAATAAGAGAGAGAGAAAGAGACTAATCAGAGGCCAAGTCTTGTCATTATCAAAATGAGAAAGCCATGCCACTTATTTATCTAAACCACAGTATCAGCCAGGCTATTTCTAGGTGCAGCGATAGCTTACACAGGAGTGAATGACTTCGGGGTGGGCAGCAGGTTGAATTCCTGTGTGAACGTTGCAGGAGGTGGGTTTTGGGAGGTGGGGGGCGGCACCAAGTCCTTGCTATGTTGGAGAGAGAGCTTTCCTATGGAGTGTGAGATTACTGGTCTGTGCAGCGCGTCTCCCTGCAACTCAGCAAGAGAGGAGAGCAGGAATAAACATGGCTCCCAGGATACTGCACTTGTGTCTATTTGTAATTTATTCTGTTCAGCTGGGCTGTGGATTTAACATAGACGTGCGTTTCCCCGTCATCAAGGAGGGAAAGACCAAGGGCAGCTTATTTGGTTTTTCCGTTGCCCAGCACAAACAGACTGAGAAAGCAAAAAAGTACCTGTGAGTACCTCTTTTACCTTTTTCTCCAGTCGTGTCCTCGTTCGGGCGACTGACTGTCAGGGCGTTGCACGTTGTGTGCATTTGTTTTTCCAGCTCTTTCATGATTTATACCAACATCTCTTGGAGTAAGCCAGACCCTTATTGTGTAAAAAACGTGGGACTTTTCATTCGTCAGCACCTGCTGGAGAGCACTGTTTTCATTTGCGGTCTCTGTACGCGAGCTGCTGTCCTCACACCTGAGGCGGTCTTAATGGAGGGGTCCGACTTACCTCATCGAAAAAAGCAGTTTAACTTGCAGAAAGGGTTTCCACTCTGTATGTGTAACGTGGATTTCCATCTTGAGCCACAGGTGACCCTATTGCCCTCCTCTTCCACATACAGTAGTAAAAGTTACCATATGGACAAAAGTATTGGGACGCCTGACCATTCCACCCAAAGAGACTGATATTGCATTCAAACACATCGACTTTAATGTGGAGTTGGTCCTCCTTTTGCAGCTTCTTTTCTTCTTGGAAAGCTTTCCACAACATTTTGTAGTGTTTCTGTGAGAATTTGTGCACATTTAGAGTGTTTATGAGGCCAGGCACAGATGTTGAATGAGAAGGCCTGGCTTGCAATCTCCATTCATCCCAAAAGTGTTGGATGGAAAAAGTCAAGTTCTTCCACACCGAACTCATCCAACCGTCTTTTTGGACCTTGCTTTGTGCACTGGGGCTGGAACAGAAAAGGGCCTTCCCCACACTGTGCCCACAAAGCATGGTATTGTCCAAAATGTCTTTTTATGCTTAATTTTATATACCAGTGGCAATGGGTATGATTGAAACACCAAGTAAAATAATAAAAAGGCTTACCCAATACTTTTGTTCATATAGTGTGTATACAATGAAGAAATCCAAGGCAAGTGAGTTTTGCATGTATTATTTTATAGTAATTTGATATCAAACTGCATCCTTCCTAATGCAAATTTTACCTCGTCAGAAAAATGTGTAACACAAACTCCAGCGTTAGCTGACAGAAACCAGGAATGTGGAGATACTCCTCTGAGATGGTCTGAGTTTCAGCCTTGGGGCACAGAACGGTGCAGGTGAGTGAGTTAGAGCTGAGCCACGTCCAAAAAAAGCCTGAGCTTGAGGGCAAATTAACTGGACTGGATTTGTGTTGTAGCCCACTTGTAAAGTTTTATTAGACCTACAGACCACCTGCCCTACACAGCAGAACCTGTAAATCCCCAGAGCAATGTGTTAACCCTGCTCTGTTTAAGTTACTGCTGTGGTTCTTGGTGTGCACACTTGTGTTATTACAGTTCATAAGCAAGTATAAAGACTTTAAGAGTTTTTTTTACTATGTTTGTAGAAAGTCGGCCCGTATGTGGATTTGTGCTGTAGACTGCTCTTCAGTCATATACACATACAGACGTTACTTATCAGCTGTTTTAAATAGTCAAAATCTTTAGAGGGTTTACTCTGTACTCCAGACTGTGAGTGGGAAAGGCTGGAGAATATCTGGAGATCCTTTGTGTGGATGGTTGAGAGTTCCTTAAGCACCCTGTCCTTATTTGGCATTTCCTGTATGGTTGAGTTGAAGCTATCATCATGCAGCATCTGTGCCTGCTGAAGGAGCTTCAAAGGACACTGGTATTTAACAATGGCCATACTTTTGTTTCTGGCCTTCTGGCAACTGTACCAAGTTGATTATTTAATGAGCAACAAATAGACATCGCCTAATTCAGAAAGAGCAGCATACCATGCCATGCTGCTTCAAAGAGATTTTGGATTGGTGCTTCACATTGTGTAGTCTGTGTAACATGAGAGGAGGCTACATGGTTATGTGGATCTAGGGACATAGGGATTATTATCAGGGCACACTTTCAAAAGAAGAGATGACACCTAGTTTAAGAGGAACACTTGCAAATCATGGAACGGCACCCAGCTGCCTTCATTTTAAGAGGCTGCACCTCATAAGGCGTTTTACATGCCAGTAAATGTACTACATGTTGTAGAAATGCTTTAGTGTTGACTGAGAAACATACAGTGTAGTTTAATTCGGGTGTGGAATACAAAATAGGCTATAAAACCCCAGCAGAGCACCAGATGACCTTTACAGTTTGAATGATTTTGCATTTATTATGCACACATTACACTGTGTTTTTATGAAAGGTCTGGTTCATTGCATTTTTTAATGTTTCTTAGTCAAGTTTTGCACTCTGAATCAGAAAACCATATCTGTTTTTTCCTACCTTCAATGGTTCTAGAGATAAACGAAATGTATATTTTTTATTATAAGGTTGTTGTGATACTACTATTATTTTCATATTAGGCTCAATAATGATTGTGTCTCAGAATTGGCAACCCTGTTACCCTGTAAAACAAACAAACAGATTATTAATATGCAAAAGGTTATAAGTATAACCAGTCGAGACGCCAGGTTTAGTTTTTTCTAAAAATGACGTTTCTAAGACAACCCTTGAAGCTCCATAAAAATAAACATTACCACTGAATGCCGAGATTGCATAAGAAATACTACAAAATGTAATGAAACATTTTTTTGTTATAAGATCCACATAGTTTTTGATCTAAATATTTATAAAAATAAATGTTAAAATGTCCAATAGCCTATACCCTTTTTTCCCCAGCTTATACAGCCCATGTAGGGATACTACAGAATAGGACATTTTATATTCATGATTGTGATGACACAACCCTGAGCACATTTTTATGTGACCACCCATTCAGGCTATAGCAGTTTAGCCTGTGACACGGTGCAGTGACGAGGAGTATTTCTTCAGTCTGTCTTTGTCTGTTGAATAATTGGAGTGAAAGGTATGGGATAATGCCATGTAATGTTATGCTAATCCTGACATTGGAATAGAGGCATCACTGAAGATTTTAGTCTCAGCTATCTACTGCACATTTTACCATGGACTGCTATGCCTGATAATATTAAAAACAATCTCTGTTCTGATTGGCTAGATATATCAGACACAACAACAAAAGAAGCCTGTTTAATTCTAAGTGATGAAAGGAGGTTGGAACATGATCCATCTTGCAATAAAATGTATTGCAGCTGTTCTTGATGTCATCTTTTGAGTACACAGATGAACCCCCTATCTATTTGCTATACCACAGGCCCCCTCGACCTGTTAAGGACACTGTCCAGACGTTTCTGCACATCCTGGGCGATTGGAATGCGCTGAAGTTGTCATGTGTCCAGTATTAACAGAGGGATCCTATTTTCCATGACTCACTTTTATAGCAAACCCAGTGTCTCCCCAGCTTTACCTCTGCTAGCTGCTTACAACTGAGTAAAAGTCCACATGAAGATTTTGTAGAGGCTATCTGTGGGTTTTGACCACAAAAGTAACAAGTGTCCGTCTAGACTACTAAAAGCAGCTGAAGCAGTACGGTGAAATTTGTGATGGTCTAACATCCTCTCCAGTGTATTATAAACAATGCAATTTGCCGGTTCCAAGAAATATTGGCAATACTTGCACCGGTGTTTCTCATACATAGGCTAATCTTGGGTGGCCCACAGAAGTACATTTTTCCAGTTTACCTTTTAGAATATTTTTAGTATTCCCATTCTCTTTATTCGCTTCATGAATCGTCTACATCTTGTTGACTGTCTGTGTAGGATCTACAGGTTCTTTTGTAAGTCTTCGGCTGGCGTGGAAGATATTCTCTGGCCTTTCATTGGGTTTTTCAGACCCCTGACCCTAAGGAATTTGGGGAATGCTTCATCCTTGCTTGCTCAGAGGACATGCCAGGTTGCAGGTTGGGACAGGCCTGGGAGAGAGAGCTTGGGAACTTGCTGCCTCCCAAACATCTTGAGCTCTGAAGGATTAGCCCCCCGCCACACACACACACACACACACACACACACATACACTGGGCTCGGTTCTGCACAGCCACCCTTGCTTCAAAGACAGTTTATTATTCCATGTAGCAATTTACTAGAAAGGGCATACAGCAGTAGTCCTTATTCCTCTGGACTAATTGGCAAATAGTGTTGCTCAGCCAGCCACCAGCTGTCTGCACACTGTGGAACCGTGGCTGAAGGCCATGAGATAAGTTAGGCCCTCTCTCTCTTCTTAACTCTCTCTCTTTCTCTCTCTCTCTCTCTCTCTCTCTCTCTCTCTCTCTCTCTCTCTCTCAATTTTGCACAGTAGCACAGTAGCTATGAGCCAGTACATAGTAGGTCAGGCCGTTGCTTTAACAGACCAGCATCTTTCAGTTGCTTTTTTCAACTTGCTCATACTGCTTTAGTCATCTAAAGATTTGAACATAGGCAACATCAAATATAAATAATTCTTCTACTGCACAGCAATGTATCATCTCTCTGCTATAGAAACCTAGCAGTGCAAGAAAGTGCTTTTTTGGCAGCTAGACTGCTTTCATCCGTTAATTACAGTTAGGACTTATTAGTCACCTGGATTCCTCAAAGATTTCACTTCCCGCACACAAAACATTCCCCGGTTCCATAAATAATTATTATCTTCTCTTTCAATTTTAACTCCTTGACGCCTATATTTCATGTCAACTCCCAGACGCCCACTCTTATAAGTGGCTTTTTTGAAACAAGAGCTAAAAACTTTTAAGGCAGACATTTGTCTCAGCGTCTTAATAAAAAAAATAAAATTCTGTATAAATAAAAAAAAAGTATAAACAAGTAACAAAGTATCTATAAACACTTACTGGATGTCTTGCTTGAATCTGCAAGACTTGACAACATGCTCCTTTTCCATGCTGTGGTTAAAGTGGCTGAGGTGGTGGCTGCTGCAGCATTCCATGATGGTGCACTGTATGATTTTTCTGTGACATGCTGGTGAACATGAGCCTTGAATCTTCATAAGCAGCTTATAATACCTAAACATTGATTGCAAGAAAGTATCCAATGGCAACATTATTACAGTCAGCTCAAAGACACTAGGGCTGCACAGTATATCGCAAATTTATTTTCCTCGCGATATCAACATGCCCAATATCCGCATCGCGAAAGTCTGACTGAACTGCAATAAATGGTGTTTTTCCAAAACTCTTCACCCAGAGCCACAGAGAAGAGAGCAAAAAAATCACTGGGCAGTTTCTTCTGTGCTGCTGTTATAGATTGTTCGTTTTGCTATTTTTTCTGTCTAAAAACTTACTATAATTTAAATAATGTTTACATTTATTTAAGATTTAAAATGATTAAGATTTCTTTCAACAATGTTCAATGGTTCAAATGTTTTATGGGAGGCATGAAATGCTCTGTTTAAGTAAATTCTTTAAAAAAAAAAACATGTTGGAATGGAAATATTGCATTTTTTTACTGCATAGACTAGTCAGCGTCTAGAGTCTTTATTACCACAAATCCAACGGAGAAACACTTTAACACTATAAAGGCTAAGTTTTTATTTTCTTATCGCATGTCATATCGCCATCGTAACCCTCAACAACATTATTGCATATCGCACGTTCTCCTAATATAGTGCAGCCCTAAAAGACACTGAAGTAACTTTGCATGGCTTTATGCATCTTCAACCCAAACAAACTAAAACCCATCTAAATGTCTTTCCTGCAGTCTATCCTGTAGTCAAACTCATCTCTTTTAACCTCTTTGTCAGCACTCAAGCCTTTTTCTCTTACAAACAGACAATTTATCCTGTGTGGTCTAATGAATAAGTAATTCACAGTAAGAACGTGATGCTTTTATGGAGTCTCAATGAATTACCTCGTTAAATGTAATCCCACCGAATACTCCCAACCAAGAGCAGTTTATCTTGGCTAAAAAGTAGATTCAGCGTTCTTGTAGAATTGTATTCATTCTGTGTATCATATTTTTGCCTCCTCTAATTGTACAAAACTGTAAAATCACGCGTGTGAGAGAATATACAAGGAAAGACAATGCCTCCTAACTTCATTAACTTTGCACCGGTAGAGCTGGAGGCTTTATGGATAAAGGTCTGAGCCAAAGCCTGAAATACTTTTTGCCCATCAATAGATGCCTGCTGGGGAACATTACTGTGTCCTCCCCAAACGCAACAGGCAATGGCCTTCTCTTTTTCCTCTTGAGCAGATTAGCCAAAAGCTCTTAGATGAGAAGAGGATAAAAGGCCTGGATATGGCTGTCTTGGGGCTGGTGTATAGAATAGATCTGGTATTCTTTCTGTATCTTGTTGTTCAGTGCCAAAGCCGCATGGTACAAATGTACTGCCTTTCTAAACATAGAGCAGGATATGAAGGAGATAACCCCAGAGTCCCCTTTCCCAGCAAGCACTAATGTTGTGTCAACATGGCATATCATAAAAAAGTGCTAGTAAGCCCAGTTCTATATGGGTACATTGATGAGAAGAATACAGAGTATACAGGGTGGTAAGTTTTTTTGTATGTTTATTAGAG
Source organism: Brachypetersius altus (assembly GCA_037974465.1). Lineage (NCBI taxonomy): Eukaryota > Metazoa > Chordata > Actinopteri > Characiformes > Alestidae > Brachypetersius > Brachypetersius altus. Next base: position 11,867 of record JBBPDB010105436.1, read on the forward strand.
TGTGTCAAAGTTCCTAAGTTGCTTAAATATAGACAGTAAAAGTCTGTCTATATTTAAGCAACTTAGGAACTTTGACATACTCTAATAAACATACAAAAAAAGCTTGAAGTCTTTTTACTGAATTTTACACAGCAAAGGCTTGCAATGTTAAATCAAGGTTTACTGTCATTTATTGGAATATTGGCATATATTGTTCCTTCAGGACTATGTTGCAGCGCCAGAACAAAACCACATAAGGGATGTCAGGACAAAATACAGAGAGAACAGGAGTGAGAGTGCAAGAACAACAAAAGCAACAACACAACAGGACAGGACAGGACAAGACGATGTAGTGCAGCAAATGTTTGAATGAAGACAGTATTATGACAGACGGCGTATCCTACCAGTGGATTCATTAGGTGTGCAGAATAGAGCCAGACAAAAATACTAATTGTGCAAATAATGCCAGCAGCAGGACTGAGAGTGTGCTGTAGAGAATAAATAGTATTTACAGTTGGCGGTTGTGGTGGAAGTTGTTTCAGAACATTTCAGTATCTATATCAATTGTGTTAGAGGATGTTCAGTTCTATGATGTTTGTGTGTGTGTGAGGGCGACTTTTACCCGTTCTGGCAATGGAGGCCCGTATCTAAACTTTTGCCAGATGGTAGGAGGGTGAAGAAGGTGTGTGAAGGATGTGTGGGGTCATCCACAATGCTGGTGACTTGCAGCATGTGATGGAAATGTCTGTGATGCAGGGGAGAGATATCCCAATGATCTTCTCAGCTGTCCTCAGCTGTAGGGTCTTTCAATCCAAAATGAAACAATTTCTGTACCAAACTGTGATGCATTTACAGTGAATGCCCTCTATAGTGCCTCTGCAGGATACTATAGTTCCTCAGTCTCAGTAGAGATGCTACTGGACCTTCTTGTCAGTGGAGCTGGACTGGCATGTGAACGCCAAGGAACTTGGTGCTCTGGATGATCTCCACTGAGAAGCTGTTGATGATCAGCAGTGAGTGATCATGTCGTAAAGTTAACAACTATCTGTTTTGTCTACCTTTAGAGACAGGTTGTTTGCTCTGCACCAGTCTGCTAGCCATTGCACCTCCTCTCTGCATGATGCCTTGTCAAGAACCGGTAAACAAAAACACCCAGTGTAAATGAAATGCATTTATTGGATCGCCTATTTTGCCACTTATTTATTTACTTTTCCTCAATTAATGTTCCTCTCTCTGGTTGGATCTGATTGGCAGTCAGATGTGTCCAATGCAGCAATTTGTCAGAAAATCTAAAATAAGATGGAATTCATATTTTAATTAAATGTAGCACTACTGTTTTGATGGTTTGTTTTTTCTGTACTGGCTTGTTTACATGCCTTGGAAAAACAGAAACGTTGTGCAACATTGCAGTGTAAGTTCAAGTTAAAGTTTATTTATAAAGCACATTATCGTACACAGACGGTTGTTCAATGCACTTTACAGAATGGAAAATATAAGAAATACGAATATAATGAAAGGGATAAAAAAAGGTAAAAGAATACATAAAATAGCATTAAAAGTGCAGCAAATATTGAAGAGAAGATACAGGAGAATAGTGCTGTTTTAGCAGCTTTTTAAAGCTGGCCACAGTCGGTGCAGATCTGATGTTAATGGCCAGCTTGTGAGCTGCATAGTGACTAAATGCCATTTCACCATGTCTAGTTTCAGATCTTCTCACCACTGGCTGTCCAGCTCCTGCAGATCTAAGAGACTTAACAGGAATATATACTTCAAGCATATCAGAGATGTACGTAGGACCCAAACCACTGAGTGACTTGTACACAATAAGTAATGTTTTGAAGCAAATTCTGCACCGTGGCCTCCATTTGCCAACCTATTCTTAAAAGATATAACATCTACACAAGGCCACAGGGCACTGGTGAGGCCAGGATGAATAAAGATAAACACAGGTGTGGCTGTAGAAGTACCCATTTATATTTTTCACAGTAGAAATATGTGGAGTGAGGGGACCTGTGTTTGGGTACTCTGAATGTGTGCCCTTGATTTCACAATTTTGTTACAAAAATTGGTACTGGAGCCAAAGATCCACTTAATAGAACCTCCAAATTAGTTTTTACATCAATTGAAAACGGCTCAAAAAATGAATATGAAACTCTAATGATGAATGGACCAATAAAATCTTGTTTTCTAAAAAAATAATGCAGAGCTTTTTACTGGTTGTAATGATATTGACTGGCCATAATACAGTGACAGCGCACAAAGAAGATAACTTAATAAATATCCTTCCCCTATTTGATTGTGATCTCTGACATACAATATTTTGTTAGTGACTATTGAGTACATACCTTAAATTTAAACTGAGCACTCAAGCAGTGCATATGGATCATGCAAACCCTACTCTAAGAGCCAGCAGCCGTGCTGTTGTCTGTTATTGGAGGTATGCTCAATATAGCACTTTGACTTGACAGCTGCTGATTGAAGTATTAGAATAGAGGCTTCTCTATGGATCTCTTTCTAATAGCAGCTGGTGCCTTGCACACAGGATGTTTGTCTCTTAGAAATGCCACTGACAGATTTCCCTTATACACACACACACACACACACACACACTCACACACACACACACACACACACACACACACACACGCAAGCAAGTACACTAAAAATGGCAATGTTTCTTTTATGATACTACAAACACTTATTATGGATGTTGAAATGCAAAATCATCTACAATTTAAAAAAAAAGTTCTATAGTTTGATATTATTTTACACTCATAACTCTTTTGAACATGTTCAAAGTCAAAGCCAAAGTCAAAGTGTGTTTTATCGTCATCTCAGCTGTATACATGTATACAGTGAGATGAGACAGCGTGGCTCCAGATTGTACAGAGTACAAAAGGACACATATAGTACACTTACCTAAATAAACTAGAGGTAAAAATGTACTGCTGCCTGGTGCAGGTTTGAATTGCGTGAGAGCTTGAATTTCCTGCCATAAGCTGTGAGAGGCTTTGATGTTAGGATTGTGGCACTGGATCTTGCGTGTGTAGTTACACTTGAGAGGTGTGATGGCACAAGAGAGGTTGGAGAGGTTGGTAGCATGTTAGCCCTTCAAGCTGGACAGCTGAGTCTGTGATGTTGGATTGTTTGCATGAAAATTTACATGCATCAGACATTTATTTCATGCTGGCTGGATTGCTGATGCAACAGATTGCTGTCCAGAGAGCGAACGCTGGAGAGTAGGTTGGACAGTAGAGCTGTATAGCTCACAAATGTATAGCTGTATAGCCCTGTTTGCCGTTTTATGTAATGGTGTTAGCACATGGAGCAGTGGCTCCAGTCTCAACAAAAAATGGCAATATTTTCCCATTAATGTTTTGGTTCTAGCCCAAGACAATGTCTCACCTTCCGTCAATTTTCTTAGCCCTGAAGGTGCTTAGGATTATTAAAATGATTGAAGGCTGCTGGTACAATGTGTGGCCCCCCTGAGTAAATCCTGGGGAATTAGATCCCAGTGACCAGAGCGGCCAGCCTGGTTGTATTTGTCATTGTTTGGACTTGGAGACCCAGTCTTGCTCTTTTCTCCACTGTGGCCATGTGGCCTTGCCTTTTTATATGTTCTCTTAGTTGTCTTTGAGTTGTGTGTTTGTTTGATGGTTTGTCTTTCCAGCCAACATATTTCGGTTTGTTTGACAATGTTTGATAAAAACTTTCAGTAACATGCAGTTTGATGAAGATGTTCTTTGCGTCTCAATTCTCTGCAACCCACTGGTCAGTAGCCAAAGAGGTAGGGATGGGAAGAAGGCATTTGTAATCAGTGTAAGCCCTGACATACAATGTAGGCAACAGAAATTAATCATATTCCAAAACATGTTTTTGATGATAAGGCAGCATGTTGACGTATTGTCATAGGAGCCCAATATAAACATACAGACCATAATCAAATTTGCGCTCCCCTTTACAAAGTTGTATTTATATGTAACTGTCCCATTTATTAACTAACTTCTTCTTTTTTCTCTTTCGGCTTTTCCCTTCAGGGGTTGCCACAGTGAGTCTTCTTTCTCTATTTCATCCTGTCTTCTGCATCCACTTCCCTCACACCAACTAACATCCAGCCTGGTGGCTCCAACATCCATCTGCCTGTGTAATCATTGTCTCTCCTCTTGTGGCTCTTTGGACATGTCCAAACCATCTCATTCTCGCCTCTCTGACTTTTTTCTCAAAGCATCTAACATGAGCTGTCCCTCTGGTGTACTCATTCCTGATCCTATCCATTCTCGTCACTCCCAAAGAGAACCTCAACATCTTGAGCTCTGCAACCTCCAGTTCTGCCTCCTGTCTTTTCCTCATTGGCACCAAACCTTCAACATTGCTGGTCTCACTACTGTCTTGTACAATTTTCCTTTAATTCTTGCTGAAACCCTTCTATCACACATCACACCTGACACTTTTCTCCACCCATTCCAACCTGCCTACACGTGCTTCCTAACCTCTTTTCCACTCTCTCCGTTGCTTTGGACCAGAGACCCTAAGTACTTAAAGTCCTCTAGTTTCTTTACTTCTATTCCCTGCAACATCACTGGTCCACTTGTGCCCCTCTCACTTACACACATGTATTCTGTCTTGCTGCGACTAATCTTCATTCCTCTCTTTTCCAGTACACATCTCCAGCTCTCTAGCCGTTCCTCAACCTGCACCCTGCTCTCACTGCAGATCACAATGTCGTCTGCAAACTTCATAGTCCATGGAGACTCTTGCCTAACATCATCTGTCAATCTGTCATCACTAAAGCAAACAAGAAGGGGTTTAGAGCCGATCCTTGATGCAGTCCCACCTCCACTTTGAACTCCTCTGCCATACTGCTGCTCACAAATGCTCACTTCTGACCTAAGCCTAGCATCTAGCCTTGCTACCTTTCCACCTGGTCTCATGAACACATATGCACCTTCCGTCTCTGCATCATGTCCACCAGCTCTCTAGCTTTGCATGTCATTGTTCCAACATTCAAAGTCCCTACTCTCAGTTCCACACTCTAGCTTTTCCTCTTCTCTCTCAGCCTACGTACATGCCTTCCTCCTCGCATCCATCCCATTTACTAACTGCTAATATGATTAAAGACTGTGTTCCCTGCTTATAATGGCAAATTCAATAATAACTGAAAGTTAGCTTAGCATGTAGCATTAGCCTGTTTACTGTATACTGAAGCAGTAATCAAGTCAAAGGTGAACGTTAGACAATAATCCAGTTATTATTCGACTGAGTACTTCATTTAGTGAGTAATGTATCCACTGATATACTTCTGTTCTCATGCACTGTTTTGCAAGTGATGCTGTTTGTCTGTCAAGGGCGCCTTTTATGTTTGTCAGTTATGTTCTGTCTAGGCAACTGCATACAATGGGTGCTATCAGCTTGGCTGCACTAGATTTGATCTTACTGCCTGGGACTGTCCCGACAGCTCCTTAAGATGGACAGATTCTAGCCGTCATATCTGAATCCAAATCAGGGAGTGACACTCGTTGGTTTTTATCAGCAGGCTGCTGTTTAGACTGGTAAGCATGGTGTCTGTCATGATCTGCCCATAGAAAGGAAACCCACAGGAAGCAGATTTGAAGTAGGTGTTGAATTAGTTTTGCTAAGCACACCTACTATATATGTGCACTTTGTAGTTTTCGATTACTGACTGTAACCTACACTATATGTACAAAAGTATTGAGACGCATGATCATTACACCAGCAGGAACTTAAATGACTTTTAATTCAAATACAGAGACTTTAATATGGAGATGGTCTGATGGGGTTGAGGTCAGGGCTCTGTGTGGGCCAGTCAAGTTCTTCCACATGGAACTTCTCCAACCATGTCGTTATGGGTCTTGCTTTGTGCACAGGGGCACAGTCATGCTGGAGTGGAAAAATAGCAGGAAGCCATTTCTTCTGAGGGTCTGGTGGGCAATTTTGAGACCCTACAGCTTTTACAAAATGCTCTGCATTTTGACATTGAAATGCGCTAGTGCCAATTAAAATACACTCATAGAGCTGCACCTGTTATCAGCACTGTGATAACTCAGGCAGTTACTCTATGTAGCAAGTACACCAGCAAATAAGAAGGAGAGTTTTGATCATGAAGAAAGGAACTGCCACTCAAAGTTTTTTTAACATACCTTTTTTTTTAACTCCTTTAATGTATAACCCTTAAAGGGTTGCACCGATTTACACCTTCACCACAATTATATTTTCAAAAAGCACCATTTCAAATGTTTAGGAAATATATTTAACAATTAATATGTAATCCCTATAATGTTATGCTACAATGATTAAATCTGCTTGCATATTCTGTGCTATCACCGAGGAAATGTGATAAGAAAAATGGACACATTTTACATTACACTTATCCTGTTTCCAGGTAATAGCAGGTACATTTCCTCATAGAAATACATACACTATATGGACAACAGATGCCTGATCATTACACCAAAGGACTTTAATGACATTGCAGTCAAATACATAGACTTTGATATGGAGCTGTTCCCTGCTCTGCAGAGAAACCAGATTCAACTCTTCTTGCAAAGTGTTTCTGTGGGAATTTGTGTCCATTCATTCTATAGAGCATGTTTGAGCTCAGACACTGATATTGGATGAGAATACCTAGCTCACAATCTCCATTCAAGTGTTGGATGGGGTTGAGGTCTGGGCTCTGTCCAGGCCAGTCTAATTCTCCCACACCGAATTCATCCAACCATGTCTTTATGGACTTTGTTTTGTGCACTGGGGAACAGTCATGCTGGAATAGAAATGGTTCTTCCTCAAACTGTGTCCACAAAGCATGGCGTTGCCTAAAATGTCCTGGTATGCTGAAGCATTAAGATTGCCCTTCACTGGAATTAAGGAGCCTAGCCAAACCCTGAAAAGGAGGTATGCACTAATACTTTTGTCCATATAGTGTATGGAAATGAAGCCAAAAGAACTCATGGCTTGCATTTATGCATCTATCCACCAGCTTCTTGGACTGCACAGGGAAATACTACTTTTACCAAATCTTGACCAGATTATTTTATCACATCAGCTGTGCACCTCTTCTTTCATCTGAATGACCTGCTAGTCATTCATTATTTAGGCAGAAACAGCTCTTGCTGCCCATCCCTTCCACACCACCACCACATTCTCAAGAGCTCACCAGATCCTTCATTATTTGTGGGAGGCAAACCTTAGAGTTTCAACAAAAAGGGCCTTTTGAAAAGCAAATGCAGTGAACGCTTCATCATATTATGCTTTCCCTTGCCAATCCAGAGAAACCTACTTTCATACAAAACAGTTTAGTTTTCAGCCAGTTAGACAGTCAGTGTTTTCAAAACAAACAGATGCACCAGTGTGATGTTGAATGAGGTCAGCCTTGTGCTCTGTTGTTTACTGCTGCACGACTAAACTCCACTTCTCTTGGATTAACAGAGCAGGACCGTGCCCCAATTTCTCACGTTTTGGTCTCAGCTGTTGTTTTGTTCACAAAGCGTGCTGTGTCTGTGAGCAAAGTCCGTTTTGTTTCCTGGACAAACCTGCTGGTTAGTGGTCCACTGTAACCCTTTTGAAGATTAAGGTCTTTTGAAGATTAATATTCTTAGTAAAGTGAAGCAATGATTTCCAAAGGAGGTCATACAAGTAGATACAAGTTTTCCTTTCTTTCAGTTTATTCCAGACTTTTTGGGGTTTTAATAACGGAAACGGACCAAAATGTTGAGCAGAATGACTTTTACATAGATCTTATTTTATGTTATTGGTTTGCATTATTCAGTAATGTAAAAAATGCAGAATGAAATGGATAATAATATAAAAAATCATGATCTGCCTTTGAAAACTCCTTTCTTTCAGACACTCTCCAGGTCCAGAGTAGCCTTGGTTCTGCTCACATCTCTCAGCATCTCATGCTCAATGAGTGCCTGTGGAATCTCAGATAAAGCTGCTACTGAGTGATCATGAGAGTCAAGGTCTCTCTTTTCTCCCTCCTACAGCAGCAATTCAGTCATTTGAGCCACTACTGATGACTGTTAGTTCACATCCCATAGGACTGTTCTCGTGTACTCTCTAGACTATTTCACAATTATCTGTCTTTTTTGATCACTCTGGCCAGGTAAATGGTGAATGCAGGAGAGCTATACTCTGTATGCTACCATCTAGGGCTGGGCGATATGACCTAAAAATAGTTTTGCTATATTTTTGAGCTATATCACAACACAGTATATATATATATATATATCAATACCTTGAAATGCTAAATGTTGCCCTTTGAATGAATGTAAGGCAAGGTTTACAAAGTAATTTATTTTAAACAAAGTTTAACATAGCAAACATTTTATTTTAAACCACATTTTAACTTTTTTTACGTAATAGCTTTTTTTGCAATGTTTTGTGCAATAATGGTCACACAGCAATCAATAATATGCCCTAATATGCTGAGGAAATAAGGCGGCTTTTAAGACAATGTACATACAAGGCATCTTAGGCCTAATTAAAACAATAATAGATAGCCTTACTTACCTAACCAATGTATTTAGCAAATATCTTGTATGATAAACTAACATCTCTAATTATTATTATTATTATTATTATTATTAATAACAACAATAATAACAATAATAATAATTATTATTATTATAATAAATCTCACACTAATTTTAAACTTTGACCAAATATTTTCTGACAGTGTTTATGTTTGATAGAATAAACAGTGATGATGTGGATAATTTAGATTTATGCATACTTGTGATAAAAAGTAGCTATACACATTCAGTTATACGGTTATACACCCTGTATACACATTTGCATTACACAAAATTAAAATAATTAATCTATGTGTTCCATGTTCTGTATTCTGTTCTATGAATAGATAGTGTTCTAGGGATTTCCATATTCCTACTAAATGGACTAAATGGCCAAGGTCTGGAGCCTGTCCATTTTCTTTTTTTCAGACCCTATTAAAAATCCATCTCTCTACACAGCAGCCAGGTGAACATAAACATTTGCGTCAACATTAGAGTGGTGGTGCTAGGGTGAGTCAGACACCATAACCCCATGTCTGGGGGGTGGGAGCTGTTCATATTTAAACCAAGTATTAATCACATCTACTGGTAAGTATTGCTCACACCTGCAAAACATCCTGGCAAATTCCCAAAAATAACTGCAACATTTTAATGATGTTGCCAAACAGCAGCAGCCTTTTCAGTCCAATATTTTTTACAGTGTGCAGGAGTTCTTCTGCTACATGTGAGGAGCATTTATCTTCCAAAGACTGCGCCTCAATTTGAAAAGGCGAACTACAAAAAGAAAAGACCTAGCTGCATACGTAGCTGCATTTTTTTTTTGTCATTTTCTCTCTGTAGACCGCCACAATGGATTTGAAATGAAGCAATCAAGATGTGACCGAAGTATAGACTTTGCATTAAATGTTCAGAAATCGGTTGCTTTTGCAGTTGCATGTTTGGGGTCATTATCCACTTACACCATAAAGAGCCTTTTAGCCAGTTTTGCAGCATTTGTCTGAGTCTGAGCCCTATACACTTCAGAAATCGTTTAACTGTCAGCATCAATAAACTACAGTGACCCAGGTTCATTTGCAGCCATATATGCCCGTTTCATAACATCCACCATGTGTGACAGATAGGGGTGTACCTGTACTCAGATGTCACGGTTCGGTACGTACCCCAGTTTTGGGGTCACGGTTCAGTACGGTTCATGATACAGCAAAGTTAAAGAACAAAAAGAGAGTGAGGCTTGGTTTGTTTTCATTTATTTTAAATAAACAGCAGTGTATTAACCAGTAAAAATAAATGTTTAAGGCAGCAGAAGTGTTACGGCAGTAGGTGGCACTATTGCACCACACTACGACCCAGGTTTATGATTTACTTGCGCTTTTTGGTCCCTCTGTGATTCC
>JBBPDB010105456.1:0-21759 GCA_037974465.1 Brachypetersius altus
TCTCTCTCTCTCTCTCTCTCTCTCTCTCTCTCTCTCTCTCTCTCTCTCTCTCTCTCTCTCTCTCTCTCTCTCGTCTTTATTTCTTTACACTCCAGCCTATAAATGCAAGTCTTTGTCATTAAAGTTAATAATCACATGGCTCTGATCTATCCATATTTGTTTAGACAAATGTCATTCACTTTAAAGGCTTTTTCAAGGTACACAGTATCAAAGTGACAACCAGGTTGGAAAAGTCACCCAGAAATGTCAGGGGTTGGATTGAATTCACAAATTACTTTACTGAAAAAAAGACTCATGCGGTGTATACACAGAGGCCATTCAGTTTTACTGCAGCCACCATACTCAATCTAAAAGCACTTTTAACTGCTTCTCCATTGTCTCATTGCAATATATCCCAAACCCAGGGCTTGAGGCATTAAGTAAACACTAGCCACACATCAACACGGAAGGAAGAGATTTAGGGAGTTCCAAGATTGATCATTTAATTAAACATGTACCATTTTTCATCATCATAAATATGTTCTACGAAACAAAAGAAAAAGACAAATGAGAAAGCTGGGAGGATGCATTTTGTACAAGCTAGATTTTTCAGTTTTAGGTCAAATGAAATGAATGTTAAGTGATTGATCTGACAGCTAAGCAAAATATATATTGTGAGAAAAGTTACAATATTAATAAATCCACAAATCAAAATCCATTATAGGTTAATTGATGAAGTCTTACTCTTGTTACTCATTAGTATATACAAAAAAAAAACAGGCAAACCCAAAAACAATGTGTCAGGGTTCGGTCAGTGGCCATTAGGGCCACTGCTTTTCTGTTGGGTTTTTGGGGCTTTTCTTTTGATGGGTTTCTGGTTTTTTGCTTTTGTCACGTGTTCTTGTTGTCATGTGGTTTTCTATTCTTGTGTCATGTGTTCCTGAGTTCCAGCTGTCTTGTGTTTACATGCTCATTATGTATTTAAGCCTGGTTGTGTTAGTCCTTGGTTATCTGTCTGTCGTCTTGTAAGAGTTTTATGTCTGCCCTGTTCCTGCCCTGTTCCTGCCCTGTTCCTGTACCCCATTTCTGTTTTGGCCCGCATGCCTATTTCCTTTTTTGTAAATAAACACGCATTAGCATGAACCCCTGGTTTCCTGCCAGCACTTTCAAAGATAGCTCTCGGTCGTGGGGGGTTAGCCCCTGCGACCGTGACACAATGGTAAAACTTTGCTACATCACAATAATATAATCATACCATAATAATGTCATGGCTGTAACTGTAATGACAGTTAGAGCACATTCATTAATTAAACAACATTTATGCTTAAGTTATGACAACTCGTGAAAACCTATGACCATTACCTGTAGATGGTGTGGCTGTTATCAGACTCAGATCTTATGTATCATAGCTCAATTAAAATCTTTAGCAATAAAACGTTTGGTTTAATCAGTGAAATTATATACAGACTTTATCATATAATTGTTGCGCACAGGGTCCCGGAAGTGATGCGTGTCACAGGAAGAAACAAGGAAGAAGGTAGGAACCAGTGCTCAGGCATTGAGTCCCTTGCCCTCTTCAACTCGAATCCTGTTCAGCTGGTACCATCAATACTCCGGTTATTCTGTACCCTTTATATACTGTGTGTGTGTGTGTGTGTGTGTGTGTGTGTGTGTGTGTGTGTGTGTGTGTGAGAGAATGTGGATTCCTGGTGGGTATCTCAACTCTCTAGTGGAGCGTTCTCAGATCAAGGTGCATGGTCTACCAACTCTCTTGTGTTGAATCCGCAACTAGGTTCATCCGCCACACTACTCTGGGCAAAGTGCTTGGCCTCCTGACAGAATGACTGAGCCTGCAGTGAACCCAGCGGATTTTGCCACTCTGTGCGACCCGGTGACCTGGCAGGCTGTCGAGATCACAAACCTGAAGAAGGAGGTTGTGGGGCTACTCCATCAGCTAGCATTTTTTTTAACAGGCGATCTTGCCGCCGAGTCACAGGTGCCACGGGAGGCAGGCTGATCCTCCTCACCTTCCCGCTCACAATCCAAGATTTCACTCCCCGACAAATGGAATGGTGTAGACAGGAAGTGTCCTCACCTGGCAGGCAGCTGAATTGGCAATGGTAGTCCTGAGATCTGACTTGGAAGCTGCCTTCTCCCATCCAGAGTTCACCCGTCAGCTCAGGGCCGCCTTTCAGCATCCTGACAGCGAGGTGGAGTTTGACTCCCATCTATACCACCTTTGGCAGGGACACCGGTTAGTCATTACACCACAGAGTTTCACACCCTGGCTGTGCAGATGGCCTGGGGTGACTCTGTCCTCCAAATCTACGAGGGGTTGGCTCCACGCCTGAAAGATAAACTCGCCAGAGGCCCACTCCGGAGCCGGGGAACCCATGCAGATAGGGCTCAAAGGAGAGGGTTCTGTATTATCGCAAAGGCCTCTGTGCATACTGCCCCTCCCCCATCCTCCATCATACAGTCTACCCTCTCTGTCCAGGAAATGACCAAACCAGGTGAGTAGGGGAAGGAATTCACCTAGGCCAGCAGCTAAAGCCTCCACTCATCCACCTGTTTCCCGTCTAACCATCCAGATCCACATCAAGTAGGGTCACAAACGGGTTATGACCACCACCTTTGTTGACTCAGGGGCAGCTGGTAACTTTATTGACCAATTGCCCAGCTGGGTGTGGAGCTCAAGGTGTTATCCAAGCTGGTAAACATCACTGCTGTTTACCGGTTGGCCACCCAGCATTCTTGGAGACCCCTGGCTTCTCCTTCATGACCCCCTCATCGCTTGGACATAGGAACAAAATCCTCCAATGGGGCCTGAAATGTCAGGAGCTCTGCCTCCAAGCTGGGATGTGCTTAGGGGACTCGAGGCCCCTGACGCAGAGGCCATTCCCGTCTAGTACCGTGACCTCACAGAGTGTTTAGTAAACATTTTTGCTAAGAATACACACTGGTCACATGACACACACAGGGTCCTGGAAGTGATGCACGTCACAGGGTATATAAACAAGGAAGAAGGTAGGAACCAGTGCTCAGCCATTGAGTCCCTAGCCTTCGTCAACTCGACTCCTACTCAGCTGGTACCATCGGTACTCCAGTTATTCTCTTCCCTTTAGAGTGTGAACTCTCTATTGGAGCATTCTCAGAGCAAGGTTCATCCACCATGATACACTGGGCAAACCTTTTGGCCAGGTGTGTCTCCTGACAATGATGAACAAATACCATCCAGATGGGAGTTGTCTGAGGATTGCAATTTCACCATGTATAAACATTGTTATGTCTACGGGTATGAAAGGGTGAAGGTGGAATGGTAAGCACCAAAGAAACAGCCGTGAACCAAAAGGAATACTATTTACAAATTGTTTATATACGAATTAATAAATTAATATACTATTTACAACTATTTACAACACAAATTACAACACTAATTAACAGGTTGGACTCCACAGGACTAAAAGACAACACCAAAGGAATGAAATTAACAAAACGCCCCTAATCCTACCTAACCCACACTACTTAAACACAAAACATACAGGAGTGGTGTCTGCCTTTTAACCTAAAAATACAACGAAAGTAAGCCCACCTGGAATACACGAAGTGACACAAACTGAGAACGAATATAAACAAAACAAAAACCAATAAGTCACTATAAACCACACACAGAAGTTCAAAACAAATGATTTGGAAACTAAGGACAGGTTTGTATCTAAAGATAAGTATCTAAAGGTAAGTCTCGAACAAAGTCTCTCAACTGAAGTCTCTGACGAATGTCCTAAGGAACGTTCTGAGGTAAATGTCCTGAGGAATGTCATTTCCCACGCTCCTTAAGGGCGGGAGTTCACACTACACAGATCCAATCGACGTCCGTATCAATGATGGGCAAATCAGCAGCATGCAGGAGGTGGGACTTTGCTGGCAAAACATCAAGAAGAGCGAAGCGTCCTGACATCAGATGAAGGTAGTACACAGACCACCAATCAGCACCAGAACGTCAACCTACGAGAGCAAGAGAGAGAGACAGCCAAACTCTATGTGCAGTGGCACGTAACAACATCTATAAGAAAATGTGGACTAAAATGTAATGTGTTAAAGTGAGTTATCTGATAATCCATGCAAGTGATATCTTGGGTAAGAATGGTAAGATTGTATGTCAGTACAATTCTAGAGACTTGTAAAATCTTTGCAGGGTGTATAGAATCTTTTTTTCAAAGTTTGCTGTGACCAACACCCATCCTAAGACAATTGTTGGTTTATCTGTTAACTTGTCTAGCTGTAACAATATGCACATTATGCAAAGAATTCACTTTATAGCATATAACACTGCCAGAAGAACCTTGTTCATTCCACTGCACAAGAGTGCTTTTCATTGTCCTTCTGTGCCAAGGTGGATTTCAATATGATGATTTAAGTAGATCACTGATTCACAGATTTTAAAATAATGACCCTCACCCTCCCTCAGCCCACCTGTCATAGACATTCAGAAAGGCGGGGAGTGTGGCAGTTTAGACTCCGGGCAGATTTAAGATTCTTTGCCCAAAAGCCTCTATTTCACACAGACACACAGCTGCTGAAGCTTGTCATGTGTGGCTTCGATAAGTCACACTCACCCACTCACACACATAAACACACAGAGGAGAGAGTTTACAGAGAACGTTTAAAAGCAACCCGAGGCCTTCTCGGCTGCTTTTAACCTTGTTTTGGGGGAGCGTAAGTCTCTAGCAGTGGACAAACAGCCCCGTGGCATCAACAACAGGAAGTGATGTTAATACTCCACTGTCATATCAAAAAGCACAACCTCACCCGCTGTCACCCACTCCACCAACGAAAGTGAGCAGAGAGCCAGTACTGCGATAGCTCAGCGCCCTGGGTTATAATAAGAAGAGAGAAGGACTCTCCATCGCAGAGTGTGCTGCAGGCTGAGAATCCAGTCAGCACAGTCATCTCTCTCTGTCCTCTATACACCCAAGACACCTTGATTGAGTGTACAAATTTTATGTTTTCCTTTTATGTTAAACAAAAAAAAGCAATTCTAAACCTGGTCCCAACTTATTTTAACTTTTGTTTCAGGACAATCAACAAAAAAATATTTGATGGTGTTCAGAATAGCATTTCCAATAAAATGAGTAGCTGCATATGAGTCAAAGGTCCCTGGGCCCAATGCCCCTCAGCATTGGGTTGTGTAGCAGAGAAACCGTGTTCTCTGGAGTGATAAGCTCCATCCAATACCTCTAGGACGAATTGAAGTGAAGTTTGTGATCCAGAACTAATTCATGCTCAATCAAATCCTCACAGCTATGTTCTTATGCCTAATTTAAAGCCTGGTGTAAAGAGACTGTTACAACAGCAAATGGGAGATGAACGGCTGCTATCAGCCATTTTTTCACATATACAGTGGACTCTTGCACCACATAGCATTGCTATTTTTCATTCAGAAAAATGATATTTCATTCAAAATGTAGTACACAGGCTAGGCTTATTCTCAGTGTCATATATTATAAAATAAACCATAGTAAAGAGGCCCTTATAGTCACACATGAACACATCCATGCACTGTGAACCGTGTGATATTCTCTGCATTTAACTAATTTTAGCAATGAGCAGCCAGCAATGCCAAGCCTGAGGAGGAGTAGTCTGTGTGGGGCGATGTCTTGCTCAAGGGTACTTCAGTGGCGCCACTGGCAGTCTTGGGACTGCCACAACCTTAGTTAACCAGCAGGACACCAACTGCCCCATTTCAATGTGTGCATTGATTTAAATTCTCAATTTCATAGTTGTTGCTTACACCTAAGAAATACGCAATATGTGGTCAACAGACTTTATTGCAATAAAAGCAATAATAGAAAAAACATTGCTATAAGTCTACAACATATAACCTTGAGAGTCACAGCTCAGGTTCAGTCCCCTTTGTCTGAAACAGGGCTACATGATATGGACATAAAATGTAAATTCTTAAAGATTTTAGATATTGCAAAGGTATGTGAATTATAAATAAAATAATGAGTCTTTTTTAGGTAATTAAATGTACATCAAACTAATCTCACATTTAGGCAAAAATTACTATGTGCAAATGTTACATTATACTATATTATTGATATTATATATTAAGAATGACTGTTTCTCACATTTTTTACACAAATTTGGGATTGAGAATAGTCATCATGTTATGGGTTGGTTAGTTAAGGAGAGAAATTTCTGAGCTATGCACACTGTAATTGCCTTTATATTAGAGTGGCAAAATCACTCGCTCTTCACATAAGAGATTGGGTTTTGAGTCTGGATCAAAGGAGCACACCACTGCTGTAATACGATGCACCACTCCAGAGGCTGCATTCTCACCAGTCTAATTACAGGACTCTGGTGGTGTGTGTGTAGTGTAATTTGATATATTCCATCAACACAGCCCCTAACAATGTGTCTATTGCAGAGATTCATTTGGTGATAATAATAAAAATACAATTCATCATGCACCCTATGTTTGAAATGGTTCTTGATTGCTCACATCCAGGCTGTCATTCAAATTCCAGTTGTTTCGGGATCTAATTGCAAAAGCAACACCACGGGTGCAGACCTTTTAATGGTAATGAAGCTGTTAAGTGCCATGGTTAACCTAATCATATCACGCCCGATCCAACCTCACATTTTAGGGTGGCATAACACGGGATTTGCTCACAGCAACAGTAATCAACAGAATCATTGACAGTATCCACAGTAGCATAAGAGATACGAGCACTGGGCAATGATAAAATGTAATATACTGTATTACAGACAGTGATATATGTATCACTGTCATTTGTTAATGTTAATTAAATACTCAATTAATGGAATTAGGCTATGAGTTCTGTCAATAGGGACCAGACTGGTTTAGGTGTGATGTACACTGATGATGTCTTTGCTTAACTCGGTACAGTGCCGGTAGCACTTGGTAGCATTTCAGGTCAGTCTGCAAAGTATAAAAAGTAATTTATTATCATTTGTGTTTTGTACCACATGGTTTCTTAGGTGTTTTTTAGCAAAGGCAACAGAACCATGACAATGGTTTGTTTAGTGGAGAAGTGTACTCCTGGAGGTGGTATATATGAAAGCTCATTTTGCAGATTGCCAACTCAAATGTTATTTGTATGTATTTAAAAATGAGCAAATGAATGTGGTTACTGATGTCCTTTTATTGATGGCCTAGATAAATGGCCTTTTAAACAATATGTAATTACCCAGGTGCCTAAGCACCATGCTGTATGATTATTAGCAACTCTGTTGAGGATACTGAGCAGTCTTATAACTTGCAATGAAAGGTGAGTCTGAATCTTTAGATGCATATACAAGGACCTGTACTGTCTACTAGAATGAGGTGAGCAGGAGTATCTCTTTTCTCTTGAGAGCTGGGCAGCCCTAGGGCCACGGCCATCTTGAGTCAATACTACTCATGTAATCTCAAGAGAGCTCTATTCACCAAGCATCTCAGCATCTGCAATCCAATAGCTACTGCTTGCTATTCCTTACTGATCTTTGGATACAGATGCAAATTTTTTTTGTGTGTCCCCTAATGAATGTATTGTGGCAAGCTGGCGGGCAGGACTGGATCTGTTGAGCCCTGTTGAGCATGTTGGGCCCTGGGTGGGTGTTTTGGGTTCATACAGGGTACATTGCAAGTTGGCACCCAAAAACTGTGGGGGAGGTTAATTGATTAAAATTACATGCACCTGTGGTTCTGGCGGTGGTGGGGGGGTCAGTGGGAGGTGCTTATAGGGGTTTTTCAGTCAGTTGGGGTGTAGACAGCAGAGAGTGAGGGTGTGTGGCTGCTGTATGCTGTGTGAGTAAAGAGAAATAAATGCTGAAGAAATGCAAGATCCAAGTCGTCTGGCGTCTTCCTCTGCTGCTCGTCACAGTATTAATATTCACATTAGGGGGTCTGATTTGGTGTCTCTTTAGGTAGGTATGCGTTTCTAGTCCAGAAACAGCACCCTCTAAGCCTGTGGCTACATATAGCCGAGCAGAGTGACACCACCTTACAATGTTCAGGCATCAGCATTAAACAAAAATGCCCACTTTTTCCAAGGCAGTGAAAATAATAGACAGGCAGAAAAATTAATTTTGTGCCAAAACATTTACTCCAACTCACTGCCTTTTCTCCTCTTTCTGTTTCAGTTCCAACACACACACACACACACACACACACACACACATTTGTATATAAATATCTATATATCTTAAAGTGATTGTTTGACACTATTAAGCTCTTATAAGTATAGTCTTGTAAAATGTCAGTGTGATTGATTCTATGAATGCCAGTAACTTATTCAAGATGACCACATTTCTTTTAGTATCACTCCACTCACCAGAATCAGCTATTAACATACCAGCCACAATGTTCTAATAGCAATTACAATGAAGAACCTTTAACTGTAATAACTGTAAAATGAAAACACTTCCTCTGAAATCAACCATTTACTCCACACAGAAGTGGCAGAGCTCTGTTTTTGATCTTACATGTTGCTGTGAAGATTGACATCTTTTGTCAAAACGCAGGTGAGAAAAGGAATCCGTTAAGTGGGAAAGTGATCTGTATTCCTTTAATGTTTATTTCAGTTTCTGTTTCTATTTTTAATCTGATGGGAGCTACTGATTCTTAAGTATAATATACACAGTTAAAATGTGTGGCTATTGCTGATAAGTCCATAGTTTGATCGCACTTTGACTTGACAAGCAGACTAAATGGTTCCAGTTAATGACAAAATGCTTTATTTAGCCGAGCTAGATATGGACTATTTTTTTAATGGTAGCGAAAATAAACTTTTGTTGTTATTTAGAGTTTTTTTCATCATTGTTTCAAAATCTATCTAATAATAAAAACTACAAATGTCACGATAGTAAACAAGGCAATGAATATAGTTCCATAGTATATTAAAGTGTATTAAAACTTTCTAGCGTCACATAAGACTCATTTTCAGTAACTTATAATGTTTACTGTATGGAGAAGTGACACCACTGTACTGTATTAAATTCCATTGTGGATTTTGTGAATTGTTAAACTCCTAATATAAATATGTGTGAGCACCATATGTATTATAACTTGTCCTGTAGGTGTTATACATGTATAAGTATCTGTTTGTGTCCAAAAATGTCTAAGCCTAAATCTAACTCTAATCCAGACCCTAACCTTTGGGTTTTCCCCCAAAGGGAAAGAATATATGTCCAGAAAATGTAGAAGCATACACATTTTTCACCTAGACACACACACACACACACAGGCATTTAGAGACATCCATAGTAACATCAGGGCTTTATTATATTACCATCTGCTTTTGAGTCCTGGCTGGTTTGCTGAAGCACGCCGAGGCCCCCTGGTGGTTCATAGCGTGGTGTATGAGCACTCACTCTATCAGCCATATTCTCAAACCACTTCACACACAGCAGCAAGCATATTACTGGCTGAGAGTCATGTCTGAAAGCCTCTCTGCAGAAGTGCTCATCAGCTAAAGACCTAACTATGGCCTGGCTGCAGTTTCTTTCTGTTGTTGTTCACCCAGAGAGTTCTAACCATCTAATAATGCTGCACTACTTTCACTCTATGTTGCAACTGACAGCTATATTTCTCAGTACTTCTCACTTGTACAAATCATGTCAAATGTACTAAAAGTATATGACTGGTTTGATTTTGCAGTATGCAAAAAAAGCATGAGCTACCGTTAGATGGGGAGAGAGAGAGTGAAAACGAGAGAGAAAGATGGGGGTGTGGGGGACTATGATCACAGATATCTGTTGTTTTTTCAAATATGTTGTAGCAGCAGATCAGGGCTGTGATTCATTGTTTGAGAAATACAGTGAGCATCTGGGAGAGGAACAAAGGAGGAGAGAGGGAGAGAGGAAGAGAGAAAGAGAGAGAGAGGAGCTCTGCTAACGCTGCAGTAATTCAGGAACAGCAGCACTGCAGATTCAGACCACAGAAGCCATAAAGCCATCATAAATTACAATCCAACTGCTTTAAGATTGCTGTCAGGGAGGGAACAAAGTCAAAAGGAGCTAACTGGCATGTTTTCTCTCCTTCCTCCTCTCTGTTTCCAGCCTGTTTCCTGTGCACTACTGTATTGAGGCAGAGTTCTTGTAGGAGGGAGAATGGCAGTGCTTTCCTCAGAGCCGGTTTTGGAAATGTAATACATATATATAATAATAATATATATATATATATATAATAATTATCTTGTCACTCCTCCTATTTCATATAAAATGATTTGGTTTCATATAAAATGATTTGATTACTTGTATAGTGCTTGTTAAATTAAAGTAAGCCATACCTTAATTTATGTTCCCGGTCACATTAAGCTTTACTGATGATATCATATGTTTATCTTTTATCACTGATAGCTTGGAGGCCCTGTCTAATGTCATGTTTCAACTCACCATCTTTTACCACATTGGCTTTTCATCAGTTCTCTTGTCATATTGTTCTTGACTTTTTTATGCCAGTCTCCAAGAACTGAACAGAATCGCAAAACTACTGTAGGCTCCTCTTGTTTTAGCCATCTGTTCAGTACTGCATTAAACAACGCTATTGAAAAGCAATAATAGTAGATACCAATCAATTCATATTCAATTATTTATGATAATAAAATGAATCCCAATTGTAAAAAGTGAAAATATTATGTATAATATATTTATTAAAATCACACACAAGTAAATGAAGATGAAAATTATTTTGTCATAGCTATCATAGCTACGTTTTTGCTTTTGTGTCTTAATTCATCTTTTCTTTCCTGGTCTTTACATAGAAATAGTTTGCTTATATTTTGTTGCGGTATAGGGATCCCAAATGAGTGCAGAAATGAAGCCTCACTGAGGCTTACTGGGCATTTTTATTTATTACTGCTGCATATACTGTAATTAAAGAAATGATATCTCCTGAAGTAAAGGTGATTCATTAATAAAGAATGTTCTGAAGATTTTAACATTATAGAGTAGTGTCTGCTTGAATGAATCCAATCACATTAGTTTTTACAGGCAGAGAAAAAGACTTTTTTTCTCTACAGAGTTAACTCAAATTTACATCAGTATGACACTCCAGTGAGATACAAGCCTGCAACCCCAGCACAGACAGGCAATCATGCTTATCACAGCACCACTGTGCCTCTAGGTGTAGTTGGTTAAGCGGCAAATATAATTTCTTAATGCGACAATAACACCACATTGAGGTACCGTTAACAGTTTGAAACTGGATGCAGAGTATGGATCATCCTTCCCAAGATTTCAACTCCACCTTTCATTTTCACACAACGCTATCTCAGAGTATCTACAGAACATTCATGGGCAAAACTAAAGAATGAGGTACTGATGTTTACTGGTATAAATATTTCAGTCAGCGGTGGTTAACATTCAACATTATTAGCAGAATGCAAGCAAGAATTGGCGTATGTGGCACAACAAATGTGCACCAGTTTCCAGTCTTCACTGCACAAATGCATACCTAATTTGAGCAGCTTCATACTGGAGTACCAGCAGTCAGGAAAAGAAAACCTTAAAAAGAAAAACTACAATGACGTTTTAAAATATGCTTCCTGCCATTCCGCAGAGCCTTGCTTCTGCACCAATCAAAATTCAATCAGAGCAGATCGGATCTCCGCACTTCTTTAACTGCGTGCCCCGCCCCGCTCCGCCCCCTCAACTTCACAGCCCGCCCCCTTGACTTCAAGAATTACCATTCTTGCTCCATCTACACAGTCTGGAGCACATAAAAAGTGTTCTCACGCTGCCAATTGACTGAAGCATGGCTTAGTTTGATTGGGACCGTGATCACCTAAGGCAGTACTTGAGGAAGGGCTGCAAATGTAGCCACAAGCCATCCACTTATGTAACAACTGTATCTTTAGTTATTTTAAATCCTAACTAAAAGAGCAGTCTTTGCAACCAGATGGTGTCACCATGCATCTCTTGGCAAATATCTGAGTGAATTAAGCCAGCGTTTCTCAAACTATGGGCCGCGGTCCGTGAGAGGGTTCCTGCCGGTCCGCGGAGCCTCACTTCCCAATAAAAATTCAGTCAGATCAAGTCTGATCTCAGCAATGCTGTCACTGCGTGCCCCGCCCCCTCGACTTCACGGCCCACGCCTTAATTCAGAATTCTAGAATGTTCAGCGTTCCAACTTCCCGCCCTTTGTCTCATTCACTCCAAACTTTTCACGGACACACACGCGTTAGGAGAGCCACGAAAACAAAGGACAGAAACAGGCTCAGAAAACACGCCCGAGTGTCTCTGTCAGAGTGTCTTCCTCGTTTCGACCGGTTAGTGGTGAGAAAGCAGACACACCCATCACATTAAAATGTTGATTAAAATTTTTTTGTGCCAAATAATTCCTGTGGGTGACTAGACATGTAATTTAATTTATGTGCAGGGCCCTGCAGCCCCAAAGCCTGACTTGACTGGACAGGACAAATAAGTTTGAGTAACGCTGAATTAAGCTACACAGACTGCGATAACACTTGGGCCAATGAAACATTTTTCTCTCTTTCTTTCTCGCTCCCTCTGTCACTCTCCTCAGCTGCTGTTTCCTAAATTGGAGATGTGATTCAATTTCTGAGTGACCCTGCCTCTCTTTTACACCCACTTTCTCTCAACAGTGTTGGCTACTGTCTAATTAGAAGAAAAGATCCAATACTCATGCTGCATTTGTAAACCTCAAAATCTTTTGTGAGCATTTTTCTTTTCTGCCAGCTTGAGAAAACAGCTCTTCATGAAGAGATTTCACAATTGCTTACACTTTTGCTTTGAATTGACTTTTGCTTTGAATTCAAATGTGTACATCAGTTCCACATGAATTAATTAGACTACACCACAGTCACACATAGTTACTGCCTTTCATTTAGTTTCTTACAGCAATAATTGTCTTGGTATCATGTGGAACTAATGCACACAATAGAATCAAGAAAATTCATAGCACTGTTTATCCAGCGCATGGTGTAGAAAGGTAGAAATCATCAGTCATGGCCCCGCAGGGCCAAAGCCTAGCACGGTTGGGTGATTTTTCTACTCATCTAATTCAACTCATCAGTTGAAAAGACTCCAGCCCTCTGGTGACATGCTCATGGTTTCTTGAAGAAAAAAACAGCATTGTGACTCATTCAGGCTTTCTTTATAGCTCATCAGAGCCGTGCTGAGGTTTAGAATTAATTGCCTTTAGTCCGATCTGAGGCACGGTTAGCTATTCAGCCAGCGATAAACAACAGTTTTTCTTAAGGTTTCTTGAAACTAAATCAGCAAAATGTATCTAGTTCCAGAAACATGACCGTAGAGGTACCACCACATAACTATGAGTTTTAAGCAACCGCCATTCTACATGTTACCTTAAGGTTTTACTAGACTTTATTGTACCCCTCACCCACCAAACACAGACTACTTCCAGTCTCCCAGGCTTTCCCAGGACTTTCTAAGGCTCTTATTTTCAGTCCAGTCCCTGTTCCCTGACCAGTTTTAGAGGAATATTTTTTTATTTGTTAAGCCACGCAGTGACCTACATCTGAATCATTCAATCATATCAAAACCATTTAACTTTAAAGAAACCGGTGCAGATTATTATAGATGATTGTGTGTGTGCAGGTAGACGTACTGTAAATATGAGGTGATGATGTAGGTCTCCTCGCAGTCCTGCTTGCACATTTTTTCTGTTCCACTCAACTGATCTAGCCAAACAAAGAACTTGTTCATTAAACTAAACAAAAATGAGTTCCATTACATTTTGTAGTGTTTCTTATACAATCTCTCCACACTGTGTTTCAGTGGGTTTTTTTCATGTAGCTTCAAGGGTTTTGTTAGAAACATAATTTTTAGAAAAAAATAAACTTGGCAGCTTGTCTTTTGTTCTACTTATAACTTTTTGCATATTAACATGGTGTTTGTTTGTTGTACATGTAGATAACAGGCTTGCCAACTCTCATGCATTGAGCGTGAGACACAGGCATCAGTGAGAGTAATATGAAAGTAATAGTAGTAAAAGCCTCACAATGAAAAGTATACATGCAATTAAGTTTATCTCTAGAACCATTTTCTGATTTTTTGAAACAGCATGCAAAACCTGACTAATAAGCATCAAAAATTGCAATGAAACAGACCTTTCATAACAGTTTGTTACGCATAGATAATGAATAGAGTCAAAATGTGCACCAGGACTCAAATTGGGAAGACCGGTTCTATGGCATTACTCCAAAGAGCTATTTTTGGCACCGTTTTCATCCTCTTCATCTGAGCTGAAACATAAGGGCCTCAATGAGCTTGTTCCTGTGTTTCCTGTCCTTGGCTGTGCCCTGTGACATGTGCCAAGAGAGATTCCTCTTAGAGGGCTGTACTGACACTCCCAGGCTAGGAAAAAAATCGTGACTGTCTTATAAGGCACTGATGCCATATTCAAGCGTGATCTATCTGCAATTGTACTTTTGTGTTCTGTTGTGCAAGTGTGTGTGTGTGGGGCGGGGGTTTTCTGTGTCCTTAGTAATCCTTAGAAAGGATGTGTGTGCGGAAAACAGTAATGATGTCGCAAGAGCTGGGAAGTCAGGACTCAGGCGCATTTCCTAGTATTTCTTAATGAGACGCTGTAGGTTCTCCATTGAGTGCGGGCACAATATTGGTTGTGTTCCTGCTATTAGCAAGAGAGCGACTGCAAACAAGTTCGGGTTATTTTCAGAGGCTAATCAGCCTTAAAGGATCAACAGAGTCAAAGCTCTGCTGCTGCTACCACAGGCCACCGACTGCTCCAGATGGCTACAGCTCTCATACAATCATGCAATACACATGGGCTATGGAACTAAACACCAGGATCAAGAACCTTTGAAAGATCTGATTAAATCTGCTCCGCAGTAATGATTTAATGCACTGGAAGAACATTGCACCATTTCTTTTTCATGTGTGCTAAATTTGACTAACTCTTTTAGCGCAGGTCAGAGAGAGCAGAAAGAGGAAAATTGAAAGTTGTGATGAATGCCGCGGGCTGTAGAGAAACGCCTCTTTGGCGTGGCAAAATTGGCCAAATCTCTGCTCCAGACATGCCCAGGATGTAGAAACATGTGGACAATGCAAAAGGCCAGCAATAATAAGTTTTTCACACCCCTTCACAGCCACAATAGAGACCAATATAGAAAGCTTTTACAGACAGAAATGCATGTCTTACAATGACACAAATTTACATGTAGAGATGAGTATTAGTCACTGCATAAAGCTCTATTCAAGCTGTATTAGCTTACCTAGATAAGCACTACAATTTAGACCATTAACAGAGAGTTACATGATTTGAATCCAGTACAAATCGGCATCTAACAGTAATAATTTCATTATTCAGTGCCTTCAGTAAGTGACTAGTAACTTACAACTTATGACTTTTCAGTTTAGGCTGTCAATTCAGACAACTCAAACAAACAGGTCTTCTTTCATTAGACACCTCTATATCATAGGAATAACTCATAGACTGTTTATTGATTTCCATGTAGTTACTGAAGCCTTAGGATGTAATAAGCCTGGGGACTGTGGGCTAATGTGAGACAAGTCTTGGAGGAAGGCTTCATGATTAGAGCGAGACGCAAAGTCAATCCCCAGGACTACCGGTGCCATGCAGACTTACATTAACAGCTCCATGGTTTGTCTATTTTTGGAGGCCTGTGCGGAGTTGGCAACGGTGGGTGTCCTGGGTGGATGGTCTTCCGCTCGTGTTGGTACAAACACCACGCTGCAGGCTTTGCCACATCACCCTTGAAATAATCTACACTAAAATTATAGCTGCATTCTGCCTACACCCCACTGTGACACTCAGTCACAGGAATCCATGATTCTGTTGACTGCTAAATGGCCAAAATGGTCAGTCAATGGATTGATCAACTTACCTTTCTACTTTAAAAACCCATCTCCCTCTGCCAGTTTAACCTGTTGTCTTCACTTCACTATTCCACTGCTACTGGAAAATGGCTTGTTGGAAATGTATGTGGTGGCCCAGGGTACTCTTGGTGCACGTACTCTTAAGATTTTTCTACCCCTGAGGATCTCTGGGGGGGGGTCACAACCATGAACCAAGACACGGACCACAAGAGGTAAATTATGCACAGCACATTTATTATCTTTTGTGAGCTCCACATAAGTTGTCTTCCCACCCTAGACTAGGCTTTTTCCCCCACAACCCACAAGTGTTTGCCCACAGAAAAACACCGCAAATACAGCTTCAAAATACACTCAGTATATCAGGAGAACGGAGGGCAAATATGGTTTTAACGCTACACAGCAAACTCGTGATCACTGCATCTTCCACATTAAGGGAAAGGAGACAACAGGGACACTACACACAAAGGGGAACAAAAATAAGATAAATGTGCACATAACAAGTAATAACCTTAAGAGTCCTGGGCCTCTGTAACCAAAATTAAAAAAAAAAGAAAACCCACAAACCCTACACCCTTTGGGCAGCGCCTATCTTCCCAATGCGTCCTCTCTCGGTCCCAGAGCTTCCACGATTTGCCCCCATGCCAGCCTGAGTGGCCTCTGGGCTTTGTCGTGACGCCGCCTCCCTCCACACGGTGTCTGCGTCTCACGGCTCCAGCCCACAGCTGCAATTCGTCCGTCCCAGTCTCCCTTCCTTCACTCTCCGTGCTGCCTGACTGGCCACAGCCGTATACCTGCAACACAGAGAGGAGAAGGAAACAAAGCAGACACAAAATGACCCGCCGCTCCCAAAGTCGATACCGCTTCCGTCTGAACTTGGACCACCGTGCCGTAGTCCACTCACTTCAGGAAGCCAAATCAGTCCAAGCAACAGCCAAAGTCCATCTTAAAATCTAAACGTTTGGTACTTTCCCCCCATGCCGACTTCCCCCATGTGTTCGGCGCCCATCTTTTTATCCCGCCCGACCGGCTTGTCAACCCCCAGCCAGCCAATTGATAGCGTCCGGGGCCGGGACCACTCGAAGACCCGCTCGCTGTCCCTGGCGCTGCCCGATTACAACAGAAAAAAATAGATTTAAAGAGACACAACCCCTTAATGAAAACAAAGAAAAAGAAACATCACCACAGCAGAAAAAGAACAAACACAACCCTAAATTCTGTTGTTTTTAAAAACAAAAAGTAAAGCTTTTTATGTTTCACTGTCACGGGTGTCGCAGCGGTTGCCACGACATCGTGATTTGCCCCAGGGATTACACGCAGGCAGGCATCCATCCATAATTGTGCTCTCTTTATTTATAAACAAAAACAAAACCTGGCTCAAGGGCCAATTCAGGAATAAACAGAAAGGCAGGAGCAACGCTAAATGAGATGGGACGATGGACCGATGACCATGGTCCTCATGAACTGAACTTAAATACACAGAACATGACAGACAGAAACCAATCACAGAACATAATCACTTAGACTAAACACAAGACACCTGAAACCGTGAAACAAGATACAAACATGCACAAAATATCAAAATACCAAAAAGCCCCAAAACAAAACCAAAACAGTGGCCTCTACCGGCCACTGGCTGAGACCTGACATTCACTGCATTTATTTGTATATTATTATTTATATATGTATTTGCTTTTATGTGTGTATTTTATTTTTAAACATAATTTGTTTTATTTTACATATATATATATTTTCTAAGGGAAACTGCCAAAGTAAACAGTTTTAAATCATTTTCAAGTCTTTTGCAGGACTGTGTATCACTGTCAATTTTAAACCTTAATTTTTCAATGTTTATATATGCTTTGCGCCATTTGAAAACACCGGCCTCTTTTTGCACTTCATGACAAATGAAACAGTAGAAAGTATTGTTACATTAAGGTATATTTGTCAGAGTACTCGCCGCGAGGCCAGCACTATGAACTCCCTCGTGGGATGCAGGAACGGGTAGACAGCCGGGAATCCATGCAAACGTGTTTATAACAAAGCAAAAAACAAGGGAACTTAAACAGGCGCGATGGCCTCCAGGAACCAGAATATAACAGACAGGATACAGGCAAGGAAAAATGAGGTGATGGAGACATGGAACTTAAGTACACAGACTGGACTGGTGGAAACAGGAGGCACCTGGGGACGCAAACAGGAAACAGGTGAGGGCAGACACACGTGACAGGCAGAACACAGGAACACATATCAAAACAAAAGTCCCAAAACCCATCAAAGACCCAGAGAACAGACAGAACAAGCACAAAACCAAAGGAACGGAAAACAGTGGCCCTAACGGCCCTTGATCATTACAATATTACAGTTTGTAATCATTTTAATATGATTTTAAGTGCTGATATAGACAGTACAGTGGGAGCCAAAAGGCTGAGAACAGTAATGTAGTAAAAATGTTATTCTTTACAAATTATATTATCAGCACACTTTGAAAAGGGAAATCTTTATTCACAATTTCAGAACTAACGCGCATTTGGGACTGCTGAACCATAATTAAATAGTTGTGAAACTGACCATGTCCATTTCTTTGTACAAAAGCTTCGATTTCCTTCCGTTTCCACTTCCAAACACATGATCAAATAACAGAGGTGGATTTGATTTACAGATTAGAACCATCTTTTAGTTAATACATTTGTACCCGTTGTTCACCTTATATATATTCTCAGCAGAACACCTCATACTAAGCAGCACTGTCCCAGTGGGAAATACACAGTTAATTATAGTCAGAGTCAGAGACCAAGTAGTTCCTCTAAGCAAAGAGTGGGAATCACATAGTACTCTAAAATGCTTTGCCTAAACTGCACCATTTGTTTCCAAAACACAATCAGGCAAAAGTAACCACATAATTTAAACAGCAATGCAAAGAGAATTGTTCACTGAGAAACAAGACAGCAACTCCTGCCTATATACACAGTATGCGTGAGGGAGTAAGGGTGTAAGTCCCATTAGCATAAATACAGTAAAAGGAAGGCTATGAAGCCATGGTCTTAACAGATGCTCTCTAGTCCACCTATCAGAAAGGTAAACAACACAAAACACTTGAGTTAAGACATTGCAAAAAGTTCCATTTACTAATAAATTCAAGTTTGATATTTATGAAAGCAACAGAATGGGGGACACCGACTCAGGGAAGGTAGATGTGGTTTCTCGCCAAAATAAAGGAAGCTCACACAGGCAGGAATCCGGCAGGACTCCCGCTTGCTCAGTATGGGCAAAAACTAACGTGGCTGTGAGGGAATCACCAGACCACAATAAGGAGGAGAAAAAGGCATGGCCTGTTCACGGGGATTCAGGGAAACTCAAAGAGCCACCAGCGTGAGTCTGCAAACACAAAAAGAGAGAGAGCACATGAACTTGAAAACAGTCAGAACTCATAACACACAAGGGCAACTCAGAGGCAACGTAATACCGACTTGCTGGTTTCAGGGCCAGACTGGGTTTATGTAAGGCTGGCAACACAGAAGCAGGTGTGGGTGTAATCAGGAGGGCCAGAGGAAACAGGTGAGGGACTAATCAAGGTGGCAGCACGAGAAAGGAGTGGAGAAAGTAAAGGGGGAAACCAAGGGGGACCGAGAGGGATGACACAGGACAGCTAGAACTCAGGAGAGGAAGACCGGGGAAGGCGAGGGGCAGGCGACGCGACCCTGACATATTCTCAGCATGTTAGTAGCTTTATCATGTGTCGTATGAAAACACATAGTACAGAGTTAAAAAGCTCGCATTTGTGGTACTACAGAAAAGGCCACAAAATGATTTAAAAGCTTGGTATGTGAGTCAGAAGACTGGTCTACTCATTTTTAATCTGTAAATCCATTTCAAGAAATTAACAGCTAAAACTGTCCATGAGTTTTCAGGTATTCTAGAGGTACTCTAACCACTGACTCTTGCCACTGGAGTCAAGGAATCTTAATTATGTCCAATCAATGAATTACGATTTCTTAATTATAGTTTACATTTTTAAACATAAAAATGATGAAAATGATAAACATAATGAATTGATGAATTTATGAACATTCATAACTATTTTATTCAGTGTCCCTTTAAGTCAGCGGCTGAGGGTAACTGTTATGCTCTAGCTGGATTATTTTAGCATGATGTTGCAGCTGTCTGCAGTCATGCAATTAAACATAGTAAGACTTATTCCTAATTTTTGAATAGGTAATGCCACGAACAAATGGATGCCGGAAGCTGTGTCGTGGAATGTGTGTACAGCTCTACGTCTTGCCCATTGTCCAAGGGTATTGTGGGGTGCGCGCAGAGCTCTATGTCTAGGCTTTTGTCCAGGAAACAATAAGTGAAGGGGGCACTAAAATAGTTCTGGCACCCATGCATGTCTCTGGCAACAGCTGGCAAATATTGTTTCCTGTTAGACAGATCAAATCTAAAGTGCATACACATGGATATATGGGAAACCAGTCTGTGCTGAGCTGAAAAAGCCCTCTTCGTGACTTGCATTAATATGCATCTTGGGTGATCTGATCATAAGTGGTGAGCACTGGGTACTGAATACATATGCAATTGTTTCAGTGAAGCATTGTAATCCAATGCCTCAAACCACCTTTGTAGGATGGTCAGGTACATACATGAATGAATGCAGTGTGAGTGCAATGTGAGTACTAAAGTGTTGCAATTTCTGGCATGATTAAAGCATGGCCTATATTCTCTTTTCAGGTTAAGCAAGCTAGGCTAATGGAACATGAGCAAGGCTCAAAACAAATACAGTGGGAGAATTATACATTAAATGTACTCAGAACTCCAGCTATTATGTAAAAAATCACAATCATGACTGGTCGCTGGAGACACATTCAAAATTCTAGGTTGTGGCCACCTTAACATGCAACAGATACGAGAACTTCCATTTACATGTGTGTGTCCTATTATGGAAGATCTCTTAGATCAGCTGGAGCTGGTCAGGTAGTGCTATCCAGATCTAAACCTAAACACACAAAAATGGCCTTTAGTCATCATCCTGCCCACTACTGCTTTTAGTAAACCAGAAAGCTTTGCATAAATAAAATGCACTTTTATCTGTATTTTTTCATATTGCTTTCCTTATCTTTACCAAACTTTACTTTATTCATTATTCTTTTTATCATTACTTGCATTTCTTACTTTTCTTTTTATGCTTCCATGCTTATGTTATCTCTGTAAAGCACATAAAATTATTTGTGTTTATGATAATGTGCAACACAAAAAACCTTGCCTTGCCTTGTATTGTGTAATTAAAACCAAATGCAGGTAATGAATCCCAAAGTACCTTCTGCAAACCCAGTCAAATAGTTTTGCTTTCTGTGCCCATACAAAGAAGACAAGCAGAAAGTGTTCATGGGTCGGGTTTTGTTAGTAATATCATGAAACATTATTATGATCTTGTGTTCCCAGCAAGCTGTAGCTCATTTAAACTTTTGTAGAGCGGCAGTACAGCACCATTTACTGCAATACACAGAAAAAGCAATTTATGGAGGTTTTATTTGTTTAAATGCTGCCTTCACAACCAACAACCAGTTATTTTTTATTGCAATATAAATGCATTATATGGAAATACTGACTTGCCTCAAATATCTTAGCTCTTGAAAAGGCTCTTTAAAGTGTTCACAGCTGTTTCTGAGTTAGTACTTCTGTAGTTATGTAGGTAGTGTATGTCTCTCTGCAGGCATGTGTTTTGACTGCTGGCTGAGCGAGATGAGGGCATGGTGGGTTTGGCTCAGACTCACTGGACTGTGAGAGATCTCAGCAGACACAAGCAGAGCACGAAGAGAATTGATGAATGGCTCAGAGAGAGAGGGTGTGATGTTCTCTCTCTCTCTCTCTCTCTCTCTCTCTCTCTCTCTACCTTTCTCTCCCCTTTTTTTTACCTCCTTTCCTCCTTCCTTC
>JBBPDB010105490.1:0-21746 GCA_037974465.1 Brachypetersius altus
GGCTGGACAGGGACATGGGACTGGGCTGAAACACGGAGGGTATACAGGAACACAGGCTGGACAGGGACATGGGACTGAGCTGAAACACGGAGGGTAAACAGGAACACAGGCTGGACAGGGACATGGGGCTGGACTGAATCATGAAGGGTAAACAGAAAGACAAGGTTGGACAGGAACATAGGCCTGGGCTGAAACACGCAGGGTAAACAGGAACACAGGCTGGACACGGACATGGGACTGGACTTTTTTTTTTTTTGCCTTAATCCTTGAACACCCTCTTACAGTGTGATAAGTGCACCCAGGAGGCTCTTTCAGTAACCTTCACAGCCATGGGAGTGCTCAGCAACACTTGGAACAGACCTTCCCACCGAGGGTCGTGACAGTGCTTCCTCTTAACGAGTTTGATCAGCACCCAGTCTCCTGGTAGCACATCCTTCTCCTGGGGGTCCACCGGCTTCTCTCCTGGAATTAGATGATCAGACACAATTTGTTTATTTATCAACATGTTTCTCTTATAATCTGCCATTTTGTCTCTCAATCAGACCTGCGGCCCTGTGAATTATTATTATTATTTTTCATATAGTACACATCGCACAATTTATTTTGAGTAATTTGTAAATCCGTATGTTGTAAATATTTTATTTTTTGCAGCTTACATTGCTTCTGACTCAAAATGGCTGCATATCTAAAAAGACTTTTAGGTAATATTAATTTTCCTTGTTGTCAGCGATAAAACCCAGTATCATCTTTTTTAGCACCTAGTTTAATCCATTTATCCGTTTCAGATTTTGGCGCATTCTTCTTCATATTTAATAGCACTTCAGAGTCTAACTCTGTATCTTGTATAAGATATAAGATGACTTCATGAGTGCTGCCTTTTCCAGTGGGTCATCCTTAAGGCCACTCGTAGGTTTTCTCACCTGTGAGATTTCAGCTAAACAATTATGTGGCTCTCTGTCCTCGGTTGTAGGCAGGAGAGCATAGGGATCTAACCCCGTACACCGCTTTGTAATTAAATGTGGTTGAAATAACAGACTCTGGATTAGTTCACATGCAGCAAAGCTTTATTTTGTTGCGCATTTATATTATGTGGGAAAACATCACCTTCATTATAGACTGTGTGCAGCGGCTGGAAGCAATTGCAGGGCCCAGTAGCTGAATTATATAATCTGATAATTATATGTATATATATATATATATATGTATATATATATATATATATATACAACTCAACAAAGTATTTTAATACCTAAATTAGACATCAATAATTTGGTCTATAACCTGAGCGTAAGGCTTATAAGGGTTTGGAGACTCCTGTACGGAGCGCACTGTGAGGCTGAATTCAATTGTGTGAAAGCTAATAATGTATTTTCAGTCCCCTATATTGGCCCAGAACTAGATAATTGTTGCATTGACTCTGGTAAATGGTGATCGGCTAAAAATAATTTGGAATAAATGTGCATTAAAAAGAATTTAAAAATGCCCTAGAACTGGACCATTTGCCACTTAAACTAATTTGGACTTGGATACTTTATGGCCCTTCTCAGCAAAAAGAGACAGTGTCATCGTCATGGAGATGACCCTGAAGACGTGCTTTCTGGTCAAAATAAAACACCTAATCTAAACTCTTTCAGCTTGAAAACATAGTGTTTAGATGTCAATGTGCCCTAAATTTGTGCAATCATTAGCCAGCAGAATTACACTTAATATGAGCATAACTAGAAAAAAAATCATCTGAATACAAATCATCACATTAATATACTGATTTTCTCCTTTTCTTACAATTACAAAGAATATATGTGATTTTCCTTGATAGAACTCAAACGCGAAGCAAAACTGACTGTACAAAAGTATAGGGACAGTGGAAAATGCATTCGCCAGATCACTCACAGAAACATAAATGCCGCATCGGACAAAAATAGCTCTGTGCAGAAATTACAACTGGATCACAACCATCAATCAAACCAGCCTCATGTCTGCCGTGTGCATACAAGGAAGCAGGAAGTAAAGCCAATTTACTCTCATCTTCCTCAGAAAACACCAACGATCACACCAACAAAAACCCAAAAATAAACAAACCACTATGTTATTACGACTGACCCCCACACATTTTCCCTCCGGGCAAGTGGGATGCTTTCTCAATTATGTTTCACACAAAGCCCGAAAAGAAAATGCATTTTGTTTAATACACTGTAACTTTCCCTTAATTTGTTTAAAGCCCAGTACCGTTCACTGCTATGTCAACTGAAAACCAGATGCTCACACACTGTTCCTTGTACTGTTATAGGATTGGATCACATGTAATGTTATGATCATTCACTGCAAAATTTCATTATTAATTAATGCCTGGTAATAAGCTGGCATGCAGGAACTATTTACCCCCTTTGTTTACACATATTCATACATATAAGCTGTTCAATCACTTTTTCTCACATTTACGAGTGTTCAGCGCTCCCTTTGTCATACATGAACTTCTCATCCCCTACATACATCACCTCAGCCCCATTGCGGTTACCCATTTTAGAGATTCTTTTTTTTTACTTCAATGTTTTTTGCTTTTATTGTATATTTATGAAGAAAGGAAGGAAGAAAAGAGAAAGACCTTGCAGGTCTGCTGCTCCAGCCTGCCCATTGCAATATCTTTAACGTGCGCACAGAGGTTTTTCTCCTGAAGTCTCCTCACCAAGACTATGGATTCTCGAGTCCCTTAGCGTTAACTAATCCTCAGACTCACACCCAGTTTATTTTCCTCTCACAGAGCCTCGATGATGTGGGGTCTCGACACTTCCACATCATTAAGAGACTGCCGCCTCTGACCATCAACTGGAAAAGCGTCAAACATTAAGGTATAATCCGCAGACCATCAACAGAATGATAGTGATGAAAAATTGAGGGATAATCATATCGACAACCAACAGAAAAACTGTGTGCAATTCCCCGAATTGCCATGGAGCACTCCCAACAACAACAATAGCTCTCTCCAGTGACGAGAAAAACTAAACCGTTAACTTTTTTTCTTTCCCCTTTATTTTATCTCTTGGAGTCCCCTAGAATTATTCTAAATCTCAGACTCTAACAGAGTCACAATGATGTGGGGTCTCGACACCTTACACAATCATTAAGAGACTATCGCATTGATAACCAACAGAATAATTGAGCGCAATTCCCCAAATTGCCATGGAGCCCTCCCAACAACAACGCAAACTCTCTCCAGTAGCAAGAGAGAAAATAAAACCATTAGTACCCTACCGTGTCAGTGGTGAGCTCCGGTTCTTTATTCGAATCCCATCACCCTCCGTCCTCCAGAAGCTTAGCCGGCCTCTTTTTAACAGCAATTCAGCTGGAGGACTTTAATTAAGGAGTCTCAGACTCCCCCGTGCACAGATTTCGGCTCCGCCGACCCTGGAAGATGGAAAGGATGTAGAGATCCGGCTCGAAAGTGTCATGGTGGTGGGGGCTAATCCCCCACGACCATGAACTGCCTCTTGGAATGGAGCAGACTGGAGAACGAGAATCCATTCTGTGGTTTTTATTCAAAGGTACTCACGAAAATAAACAAGGCTCAGTGGCCGTTACTATAACTTGCATGAGAAAGCAAGCTGTGGCTACAAACAGAAAAGTGAGGACAATGACCGACACCGCATGACACCCCAGCAGAACTTAAATACAGACAGTGATCAAGGGGGAACAGAAACAGGTGAACACAACAAGTGACAACCCAGAACATATCAAGATAGAAGCCCCAAAAACCCAACAAAGACCCACACAAAACAAAACAGAACAGCATCAAAAAACAGAAAAAACAGTGGCCTCTGTTGTGGACCACGGGATGCTGTCCTTGTCCTCACCGTGGGGACTCATGATATCCAGTCCCTACCCCGGTCCCTCAGCCAGCAGGGTGCTCTCTGTCCCAAAGTCCAGGCCTTACTGAGCACCCCACCGGGCGTCTCCCAGTAGGGTCGCCGCTGTGGTCAGGCAGACAAGCCCCAGTGAGGGCCTTGGCTGGGCGCACACTGCGCCCCTCACCTGCAGGCAGGCAGGCAAGAAGCCCCCTTCGCGGGGCTCGACGGGAACCACCGCGGGCCCCTCGCTGGCACGCAGGCAGGCAGCCCCCTCTGGGAGGCTGGACGGGCCCCACCGTGGGCCCCTCGCTGGCAGGCATGCAGGCAGGCAGCCCCCTCCGGGATACTGGACGGGCCCCTCGCTGCCAGGCAAGCAGGCAGGCAGGCAGTCTTCTCCGGGAGGCTGGACGGACCCCTCGCTGGTAGGCGAGCAGGCAGGCAGGCAGTCCCCTCCGGAAGACTGGACGGACCACTCGCTGGTAGGCTGGCTGGCAGGTGTGCAGGCAGCCCCCTCTGGGAGGCTGGATTGGCCCCTCTAGTTGGTCAATGGGGGCCTGGCACCCTACACTATCCCCCTCCAGCCCCCGCTCACCCGCCCCTATGCTACTACTTCCCCCCCAAAAAAACTGTTTTAAGCCTCTCTAGCCTTTCACTCTTTTCTACAGCCCTGGCTAACCCCCTTAGAAACCCAACGAACCAGACTAAAGCAGGGGACACGGGACAGACTGGGGCTCTTAGGGGATTGAGGCTGGGACTAATAGGGCCTAGAACTGCAGGAACGGGGCAAGTAGGAGCAGGGCATGCAGGAACAGGGCCTACAGGGCTAGGACACGCTACTAGGTCTACACGGTCTACAGGAGCGGGGCCTACAGGGCTAGCAGGAGCAGGGGCTGCACTGACACTAGAAGGGGCTGCACTGACACCAGCAGCCACACATCCACCAGCAGCCACACACTCTCCAGCAGCCACACATCCACCAGCAGCCACACATCCACCAGCAGCCTCAGACTTCTGCTTTTCTGTTTCGTGTGGGACTGGGCGGATGACGGGCCCAGCGTGTTCTGACACTCCTCCGTTGCGTCATGTGCCTCTCACCCGTGGCCAAGCCAGGAACATGGGAATTCATGAGGCTACCCGCCTCCACCCTGTCCCCAGACTCTCCGCTGCTGCACAACTCGCCACCCGGACCTCCCATCGACTCCTTTGCGAGTCCGGTCCCACTGACCTCAACCCAGCCGATGCCCTCGACCAGGGCCACTTCCAGCTCTCCGCGCACCAGCGCCTCGCAAAACCCATTCCAGTCGTCTACTTGGAGGAGTCTTGCGCCTTTCAGCTCTTGTGGTAGGGGGTCAGTCATTCTGTCACGGTGGTGGGGGAACAGAAACAGGTGAACACAACACGTGACAACCCAGAACATATCAAAATAGAAGCCCCAAAAACCCAACAAAGACCCACACAAAACAAAACAGAACAGGGCATCAAAAAACAGAAAAAACAGTGGCCTCTAGCGGCCACCAACCGTAACAGTGATAACTGATGGGGTTCCTTTATTGCAATTTTAGAGTCACCGCTCCATTGCAGAGCTAAGCGAATTTCAGATTTTACTTTGGGGTAGAATTATGTACATTTAATGTTTCACTAAACTGCTTTAAAAGCCCGAGGCACAAAGGAACCTACAGAATAAAATCACTAAAGTTGAATGAAAGCAACCAGCGTTGAATTTACAGTCAGTGTTCACCCACGTAAGTGCCATTCTCCTCACAGGTCTACTCACAGTATTACACACTCTTCCAGAGAGGTGTGCTACACCATTTCGTGCTCTCAGACTAATGATAAGGAAGGTAAGAGAGAAGCCAGCAGTCAAACAAAAAGAGCTACAAACAACAACAAACCCCAAACACACAGCCAAAGTAAAGATGTTTTTAAAAAAGGTCACTTGCATGTTCCAGTCATTCTACTGACTGGAAAACCATTTGAAAATGACAAAGGACAAAGAGTCCATCGGAGTGACACTTGTAACTTTGAGGAGTTAAAGCCTGCGAGGAATGAGCCAAAATTAAATAACAGTGATGCAAAAAGCTAATGACCTCTACCCATAAAGTCTCTAAGCTGTCGTTACATCCAATTATGAAATTATGAATCTGAATGTTCAGGTTTAGGAATATATATGTTTTGTTCATATTAATGAGAATGAAGTTGTGAGCAAATTTCTGCACTGGAACAAAAGCAAAAGTGTCTTTTTCTCCTCATTTTATGTGTTTGACATTCAGATGATACTGCCTGTCAAACGTTTGAGAACACATATCTTTTCAAAATCACACATTTAACATTCCTAACTTTCTACTGTGACCCTGTAATAATCTTAGCATTTGTTTTTAATATTGGGAAAAGTCTCTGTAGATGTTACTGAATGTGGGAGCAATCATCTCACCGTGGATTATTATCCTCTACATCTGAGGTTTTTCTATCAGTCAAGCTGTCAGCGATTTGGGATTCTTACTGGCTGTATGAAGTATTTATGTTATGAACCCTGGGTACTAAGAGACCTTACAAAATACAAAATCATGAATTCTATCCAATTGATGCGGTAGAGGGACATAATGTTGCAGAACATATAAAATTACACAACAATAACTTTCAGAATGTTGTTGATAGAATTTCACGTTTAAAAGTATTTCGAGTCTTTTTGACGTGAGAATGTTGACAATCTTTTCAACAAATGGAAGTTCAGAGTTATTCTAACTATTATTCTGTTATTTTAAAGTTGCAGGTCTGTCCCAGAACTGGAAGAAACGTGCTTGTACTGCTGAAAGAGTTTGTTTGTCAGAAAGGACTGAGGAGGTCAGAGGTCCTCTCAGGAGGTTAGCACTGACCGTAGGCCATGGGCGCGCAGCTCCTTGCTGGTCCTTAACCTTTCCAGGTCCTCCACGTCACGGAACAGGAAGAAGACGTCTTTGCATTCTGGATGAGTCTCGAACAACCTGTTGTCAAGACAACACAGACTTTTGTGCTCTGCTTTCAGAAAGGATTCAGAAATAATGTTTGAAGCTGCATTGCACCTCTCTGACCTTGATATATGCAATATTTGCCCACAAAGCTGTGCGAGGTGCAGCCTGTGTCCTCTGTCCAATTTATACCAACACTGCACATCATAGTCATGTATTTGTAGTATACTTTACATACCCCAGCCCCCGCCAACAACAGAGCCTGTTTACCATCAGCACTACACGACTTGCACACAATTTTTGCTCATATCAGCTGTGCTGGTACAACCTCATAGAAACAGTATCTCTAAAACCATTTTAAACCCAGTTTATACTTTACTACAGTTTAACTATACTGGTGTAACTTTAATCCCACTTACTTTTAAAGTTTTCAAAACAGCCTTTCTTAATTATACTGACTGCATTAAGTTTTCTTTGAATAAGAATGTACAAGAAGGACAGAACTCAGGTTTACCTCTTCAGGTTTACCCACAGCCAGATATAAACTACATAGTATTAAAGCAGGAAATGAAATAGCACTGATGTTAGCCTGTGGCTACATTAGCATTTTCACATTTGATGTTTTCATATATTTTTAATTGCGTGTGCGGTAAGACAATGTTCATGACTTGCTACCATCACCTCTTTTAATATGTTTCCCTGAGCTAATCAGAGAATTCACTGCAATTTTGTAAAAATGTAGTGTATGCGTGTGTCAAAATGGTGCAAACCAGGCCTCTGTGATCCTCTGTAAACGACGATACTTCTCTCTGGCATGATGTGGATTTGTTCATGTATTGTGCATTTTCACAGACGTCTAAATCAGCCTTACAGTCTATTATAATATTGTCATTGCCTGTGTTACTACCAAGCATACTACTAATTATTACTGTGTTTACTTGACCAAGGCCTCATTTACATTGGAGCCCTGAAGCATCAACATAATTAATGCCATCTTACACAAGCAGGTCCCTCAATCATAATTATTTCAAATGAGACATAGGCCCCGAGGTCCAACGTCTTTATTGTGTTCTTCATTTGACTCTAGAGATACTGAGCACTGAACAAACAAGATCATTAAAAAGCTGTCGTGAAGCAACAGGATTTCAAAATTGAGGCGTGATCAGTACGTTTAAAAGAAATAAATGACATACCTGTAGAAATGTAGAACATATGTTTTTACACCTTGTGCATAATATGGAAATGTTATGATGATCCCATGCAGTCAGTGCAGGTCAAACATTTGAGGAATGTTATCATTTTGAGTGCAGTTACTATTTCAATCAGTGGTGCATCAGTAACTGTACTCTGACCTGCACCAAAAGCACAAAGACGAAATATTTTTGGCAAGGTGAGATTTTCTCTAGAATATCAGATTTAAAAAATTTGAAAGAAAGTGTTGGTTTGTAATAATTAATTTCACAAGTGACTGCTTCCACAAGGCTGTGCAGGCTGACACCAGCGTAGTCAAGGCATAAATTATGTCTGAAATACTGAAGTAGGGATTTAATTGGAAAACTGCCATGTCACAGCAAATTGCCCTTAGTTTATACATAACGCAAGGTCTGAACATCATTGTGACCTCATTTGTGTGATGCCCTGAGGTTCCTGTGAGTTTTCATTATATTGGTCTACATGACATCTGCGCTCTACACAGTTATATTTCAGGAAATACATAAAGGAGTTATTAAACTAAATACATGTCTTGTAAAAAAGTAAAATGTCTTGTATTTTGTATTTTCCACATATTTTCTACTCCATATTTCTTAAAAGGAAACTTCTGGTCAAAATGTGGGCATATGTGTTCCCTAATAGTTGGCAAATGCAAAATGAAAGCAAAAAATTTATGTTACTGCTAGGAGATCAACTGTCTTGCAATCCCCATTACAAAGTGAGAATGAATCATTCAAATGACAGAAAGCATAGTGTCCATGTGTCATGCATGAACAAGCCACAGTGTGAAATTCTTCCTCTGCATTCAAGTGAAGCAGCGGGCGGCCAGGAACACAGCGCCTGGGGAACACTGTGTGAGGACTGTACCTTGTTCAAGATTACCTCGGTGGTGCCACTAACAGTCCTGAGATTTGAACTGCAGGGGCAACACCCTAAACACTAGACCACCAGCTGCCACCATGTCAAATGATGAGGACAACGAGCTAACCCCGTAGCAACCATCTCCTAAACCATAGCAGCTACCTTTCATGCCTTAGCAACCACCCAGAAACAGCCCTGTCCCAATACTTTTGTCCATATAGTTTATATTAATCAGGCATGTCCTAATACTTCTGCCAATACTGTTGAGTTTAAACAGGTGTGTCCCAATACTTTTGTCCATATTTGTCTATCTCGAAAGCCCTGGGAGGAGTAGCGGGCCAAAAAACGGGTGAACGGAATAAATTTACACTAACCACTTCCATTTTGTTTGAGTGAACAAGAGATTTGTTTTCATTTCCTTTAAAATTATACTTTAAAGAACAATATTTTTATTTGGAAATGAGGAGAAATATTGTCAGCAGTTCTTAAAAACACCAAAGCCGTTCAATTCAGTACTTGCGCCTGTAAATGATAAACTCAGAGAAAGTAAACATTTTTGCAGCGCTCTCTTATTTTTCTGGAGCTGTATTGCAGTGTAATGATATACATTACTTTTTAACATTTTTTTCAAAGATTGTAGAAAAACCTGAGGTGATAAACGGATAACATTTCTGAGATCTGTGGAACAGAATTATGAAAAAATCGAAATTTCAAACCTCATGACTCTAATATTATTTATCTGTGTTGTCAGCAGTGCTATTGCTGATTCAAAACAGATGTTGCCGGAAGGATCGTTTTCTTAATCGAGTTACAGAAATTAAACAGGTATTAGTATGTAATGTAACTCAAAGGGACCGAGTCATTTTTTGCATGTAGATAACCTGATTAACCAAATACACAACTGCAACTAGAAGGAAAGACTAGAAGGAAAGACAACAACCAGACGATGTTAGTTGTGTACACAGTTTCTATAGGAACTCTGGTCTGGTCTTGAAATGAAGCAGAGTGAATTAGTAAGGTTCCTCTATTTCATTTTTAAACTCTCTGCTCTGCTCTTGATTGGGTAGTTCTATGCCAAAAGTTGAAATTACAGCAGTGGGCTGCACAGACAATGGAGGACAGGATAGAAAAGCAAGAGGTCCATGAGGTCTTTACACTTTCTTCTCATTTACTCTCCCTTTTCTGGCTTTTTACCCAGATCATCTTCTCTTCTCTCTCTCTCTTCCTCACTCCCTCTCTCTCTCTCTCTCTTCCTCACTCTCTCTTTCTCACTCCCTCTCTTTCTCACTCTCTCTCTCTTCCTCACTCCCTCTCTCACTCTCTCACTCTCTCTTCCTCACTCCCTCTCTTTCTCACTTTCTCTCTCTCGCTCTCTCTTTCTCATTCCCTCTCTCTCTCTCTTTCTCACTCCCTCTCTCTCTCTCTCTTTCTCACTCCCTCTCTCTCTCTCTTTCTCACTCCCTCTCTCTCTCTCTTTCTCACTCCCTCTCTCTCTCTCTCTCTTTCTCTGTCTCTCTATCTGTCTGCTGGTCTCCACTCGCTCGCTTCCCTGTGGAGCCTTAATGACCTTCCTTGGTCTTCCAGACAGGTGTGTGTAAGCCCCAGCATGCCAGTGTCAAATGAAACCTGGAATAGACTCTTTCCAGCTGACATCTTGCAAGCCTCTGTCTAATTGCCATTGTTAGAATCAAGTGGATGGACGTAATGAGCAATTTCTGTACGTTTCAATTGTAGAGACGCAGTCTAGATTGTTCCAGAGGTAAGAATTGTTTATTTCTGTGTCAGAATATCATCATAGAAGAAGATATGGGGTGAATCATTACTAAAATTACTGTATCATCCAATTTGCTTTCAGATGCAGCGTTTCACAGCACTGCGATAAATCTCTTCTGGACTCATTTCCACTTAGCATCATTGTGTTCAAAGCTTCCTAAAGAAAACATGACACATATGGTAAATGTATAACATGTATGACACATTTTCATATAGGATTTTCAGCACACTCTATATGCATCAATGTTTAGGTTTTCAGAGGTTTATGAAGTTGGAACAGATAAAATGCTTCAGCAAAATAATGCCACACTTGATGAGGCGTGTCAGTGAGTGAGTGAATAAGTAACAAGCCCGATCCATGAGGTGCTTTAAAAAGCCCATAAAAATTGAGTGCAGTGTATTTTTTTCATTCAAGATTTGCACAAATAAAAAAAAGAACAGGAGGGTAAAACAAAAACCAGTAAAGTAAATAAATAAACTTCCATAACAGGCTCACATACAATCAGCTTAATTACTATGCTCAATATAATATATATAATATAATAACACAGGAGAATGGACATACTACAGGACCCACTGGTCAGGCTCCGTCAGCTCCGCTGTAATAAGGGCCACTACAAGAAGCCATTCCTGCACACTGCAATAACAATGTATAATGACTCTCCTCTGTGCTGGGAGAGGAGACTTGTCTTCTGAGTGGGAATAGGTTCCACTGTTAAATAGCAGCTTAGAGTTATATTTGAAATTCTTTTTTTTATTCTTTTCATTTCATCTAGTAAAAAAAATAAAATAAATAAATAATAATAATAATAATAATAATACATTCAGTTTATTAAGCGCTTGTCAAAGTACTCAAAGACATATTTATCTGTCCATTATGCAGGTTTGTATACAGACTCTTTATAGTTGGTCTTTTTTATGATCCATGCAGTTGTTTAGTGTTCTATAAGCTCTGATACACCAACAATACACTGAGAAAGGCCCTACTGCAACATAATTTATCTCAATAAACTTTACATTTAGTCATGCTGGCCATGAAGGTACGCAATATAAAATATGTAGAGTAGCTGCGTGTTTTGAGCGTTTTGAGTTCATCTATCACTTTATGATTAAACTGTATATCGAAACTGTGGTAAGAGACTATATCGCACCCTGCTGTAGTCAGCAGTGCAGATGCAGCGCTTTGTGTCTGTCTAGGCAGATTCATCAAAGCAAGATATGCTTTTCACACAAAAAGCATT
The DNA here is from genome assembly GCA_037974465.1 of Brachypetersius altus. NCBI lineage: Eukaryota > Metazoa > Chordata > Actinopteri > Characiformes > Alestidae > Brachypetersius > Brachypetersius altus. The sequence continues at coordinate 11,875 of JBBPDB010105490.1, forward strand.
CAAGCATAAATATGTTAACACGTCTCTCCATTTGCACCCTCTAATCACGTCTCTCCATTAAAGAGACCCCCTGCTCGACAAACAAAACTCACCTTTTCTGCTTCATCATAAAAATCTGCTATTGTTCAAATGACCTGGTCATATCAGAAAACAAAGCTCTCAAATGAATATGAAAAAGTTGTCATTGTGTTAAAAAATACGTATTTTTTTACCACGCTCTAAATAGACGATGCTTATTTACTCACCTTGTGTTCAGCGGCAAATGGAATGAACTGAAACATCACGGTTATATTCACCATCCTCCTACGTTATAAACATTCCTTGTTTGTGATTAAAATACCTAATTGACTTAAATGGGAAGCGATACAGAGTTACTAGTTCATTTCGTTTTTATTACCTAGGTTCATTTGGGTGAATTTAAACCCTGCAAATTTGTACACATTGGAAGTGTGAACCAATAAAACAGAAGAATGTGACCTGTGCTATCATTTTTCTGAAATAAACTAAATGGAGAAAGGCCTCAGTGTTGTTAATCGTAATTAAGCTGCATATTCTCCAATCACAGAAAGAATGCCCAGACCGGCCCCACCCTGAAGATAACAACAGTGAGGGTGGATGTGAACACAGCTCAAACGCTACACGAATATCAGTAATCGATTTTATGTACGAATTTGCTGAGACAAAAACATTGCAGAATCACATTGTATTGATTTTTCCTCCCTTCCCTTCCGAGTTGTACTCATCTCCATGTGATAATACAGATATTAGATTGTCTAGACCTCTTTCCCTGCCAGTGATTATTCTTTGATTCATTATTCCAAACACCCTCAGGCCGCAAACCCATTTTCTTCCAGTGTTAGTCTGAGCCAATTTCCACTGTCACAGCTCTCCCTTTCCATTTAAGTTGGGGGACAGCTTCACTTTCACACTGTGTGAAGCCTCTCGTTTCGCATCTCTTCAGACTCCCCATCACTCCATCACAGAGCTGCTCTCCACACTTGGATGAGAACAGCATCTGCTAACACACCCTGTGTCACACAGAAGAGAGAGGAACCCTGCCACCTTTCACACCCAATCACACACACAGCTGTGTGTTTTCATACATCGTCCCAACGCACCCAACACCCCGAGCGGCCGAGGTCACCGCTGCACAGCCTCCCGCACGGCAGAGGAGCAGGAAAAAACAACCGTAATCTTAAGAGTGCAGAACATTCCCCAATAATTTACTCTTTTCATACAGGAGCAAACGACTAACACACAATCAATTCACAGATTCACATTCTGCTCACTCCAACAAAACAGCAAAAGCAAAACAAAACCAAGAACAATTTCTCAGTCTGTCCAGTCAATGCTTGAAGAAATAGCTCCCTCATGCACCTAACTACTCACTAATATATAAAAATCAGAGACTGTCGTTCAGCATCATTTTTTGTGTCAGCAACACTCATTACGATTCAAGTAAAAGGTTATAGAAAATCTCTTTATAACTATATATATAAATATAATGTAGAAAATGACCAGTACATGTCTTGCATGAAGGGCACCTTTTAAATTGCTACATTCAATTTTTGAGGCTTAATAGTCCGGAATAGTGCTGGAAAACTATTACCAATTATGTAGCGACTCTTTAAGATCTGTGTGGACCGAAGAGGCCAAATGAGGCTAAAAAGGAGTTCGTTCAAGACGTTTACTAGACGTTTATGTAACCCGTCCACGAAGTGGTTTCTTTTATTTATACAACACTTTTTATTACTTTCAGACACATGCCAAGACTAGTGTCTCTGCTCAAACTGTTCTGTAACTCAGTGGCCTCTGAGGATCACATGCATAATGCAGTTTAGCGTCAGTGAAGTGTACATTTTCACAGTTATTTTAGAGAGACAAAGAGACTGGTAGTATCATGAAACTGCTGTTGTCCATCATAGACATTTGATTAAATAATAGATCCATCAAATATAGCAATAACTTTTTTAAGCACTTTGTGCTACAGTAGCTCATCGGAGGGTTCTGACCTGACAGACTTGCCTTCACACCTCACACGCATCAATGAGCCTTGGGTGACCCTGTCACCAGTTCACCAGTTGTCCTTCCTTGAAGCACTCTTGGTAGGGTCTAACCACTGCATACTGGGAACACATCACAAGACTTGTCATTTTAGAGATGCTCTGACCCGCTCAACTATCACAGTTTGGCTCTCATCAAAGCTGCTTTCCTGCTTCCAGTACATCAACTTCAAGAACTGACTGCTCACTTGAAGTCTAATATATCCTCACCCCTGACAGGTGCCCTTGAGAGATAATCAGTGCTATTCACTTCACCTGTCATTAGGTTTAATCTTTTCGTTACCTGAGCTCCACTGATATGATCAGGGTGGTTGATGAGATTAACACTAACAAACTACTGGCAATTATATTCAATTATACTATTTGTTCAATTAAAGAACTGAATCAACTGAAGCTCAGCATACCTTTGCATACACTATATGGACAAAAGTATTGGGACACACTAGGGTTTGGGCTAGGTCCCTTGTTACCAGTGAAGTCCAATCTGAATTCTTCACCATACCAAGACATCGGTCTCTGGCCTCATAAATGCTCTACAGAATGAATGGGCACAAATTCTCATTGAAACTCCAAAATCTTCCAAGAGGAGTAGAAGCTGTTACGGATGCAAAGGGGGACCAACTCCATATTAAAGTCTCAGCTGGGCATCTCAATACTTTAATCCATATTGTATAAGACCGAAAATAATACAGCTTGGTTTCAGACTGGAATAAATGAATCTTCACTCTGTAAGGCACCACGACTCGTACATGTAATAAACCTCTTTTTGCTAGAATCAAGAACTGGCGCACACGCACACACACAAACACACACACACACACGCACATTCTTGAGTCTACATTCACACCGGAGAGCAAACAGAATGTTTAAACATCTTTTTCATATGGCATGATGACTGTGGATTAAAAAAGTAAAAATATCCTTAGACAAACAATATAACTTTCTTCATATCCTGTGAGCATAATGAGAGAATAATCGAGTTGAAAAAGAAAAAGAACTTCGTTTAACCCAAAATGATGGAGCAACTTGGCAACAAGTAGAATGTGTAAATGTAGTAGAATATCCCCTAAAGCACTAATCTTAATAAAGATTGTGTTTGACTTCTTCTTATTTATGCCAGAAGTGCCATGAACTCAGTGACTATTAAGATCATGGTTGGCAAAAAATGTCTACATGTTAACCTAGGCCACATAATATTTTGAAACCTCTTTTGACATGTAGGTCCAATGATTAGTTTGAAAAGTGCGTTTTTTTTTATCAACTGTCCACTGGGAAAAATCTATGCCTTTCTGACAACACGTGAAAACCTCCTTGTTGCGAGTTTCAGTTCAAAAAAGCAAAGCAAGCAGGTTTCATGTGGAAAGTTAAAAAGAGAAACTTGATTTAACAGCTCAAAACAGTGGTGAGTCATTTGAAACCGCATTGATTACTAGGAAGTGTCTCGATGGACGGTCATGAGGAGTTCCTTTCACCCATATTTTTCTGACAGCTGCACTTTGCAGAATCTCATGCATCATCATCCAAACTCTTATACTGCTACTGTATAGAAGTCGTGGTGAAGGGAAATAAGTGGTTTAAAGTATGGCTTCATTTCCCAAGGAAGGATGACAACAGTGCTACCCGCAGTGTCTGTAAAATGAATATTTGAAGTAAGGGTGGAAACACAAGCAATATGTTGAAGCATCCTTCAGTGTAACATTTGCCAAAAATCCATGAATGCCATGTATTTGACATTCTAAACACAAGTACCACTGTATCTGAGATGGACAGCACATCCGTTACCAAAGGTAAATATCATGCTTTCCTGCCTACATCTGTTGATTTTATGGCAGTTTCATATTTGGTTCTTATTTATATTTTGTTGTATACCTTTGACAAAGAGCACTGGGATTTATTTGATTTTTTTCAAATGTAATAAGCCCTACACTGTGTTCAGACTCAGGTATTATAAAGCTGCTGCGTTGATTCTGAAAACCTGTGAAGGTCATTTTTCCACGTGGAAAACTGATCAGGAAACAATAAGGGAATTGATAAAGAAATGGTCCAGAATCATCGATAATGTCAATAAAATCTTACCAATTCCCATCTTTAACAGGCAAACCATTCAGGTTTATGATGATTACTAAATGTTAAGTCTGTCAAAGGTTTGCTGAATGCTCACTGGATACTGAATTTTGAGCACCTTAAACAATCATTTATCTGTCTCGAAATTGCAGCATCCAAAATTTCAGCTTGATCAGATGCACTCTCACATACGCCTGTAAAGTTTCAATTTTTCAAAGACATTACGGCACTGAAATACGTCTTTAGGGAATGATGAAGGGATTAACTTGGTCTGCAACAATATTTAGGCATGTGGTACGTTCCACAGTTGCATCCACATGAAGTTTCCCAGCCGAACGTTGCCCAGAGCATCACACCGACTCCGGCAGCTTGCCTTCTACCCTGGATCCTGGTGCCACCTCTTTCATGCAAGAAAATGTGATTAATCAGACCAGTCCGCCTTCCATTGCTCTATAGTCCTGTTATTCTCTATCATAGCCAGCATGTTTGCAGCAATTTGTGCTTCAGTAGATGTGTGGTACCTAACCGGAGAGGCTAGCCCTTACTCCTTTGACATTGTTGCTGGTTCATCGGTTGTTCTTTTTGGGGTATATTTTTGATACCAACTAATGCATACCAGTAACAGGCTGTCACAACTTGGCAGTCATCAGATCCTTACATACATCCATATTTATATTTCTGTGTACTTTTTCTACTTGACTGTTGGTATAGTTTTTATTCTACTGCTTTTTCACTCTTACTGTCCAGATTTTGTCGTGACTATCCAAATTTCCCACTTGTGGGACTAATAAAGGTTTATCTTATCTTATCTTAAACTTACCTACTTTTTCTGCCCTATAACATATCCCACACAATGACAGGTGCCATTGTAACAATATGTGACCCGATCTGCCGTAACGAGTCGGAAGTCGGCGTTCTATTTATTGAGATTCGGGCTGAAATAATTGCCAAAATGTACTTAAATGGCTATTTAATCTGAGTTGTAGCTCTCAAATCTTACAAAAGAATGTCCATAAGCGCTGTTTTCGCCTCTCCTCTGAAACATCACGATCTCAGCTGTCCAAGTATGTTAAAACGTCAATCCCTGATCTTTTTACACCTACCAAATTCTTAAATCATGTACACAAAACCTTTTCAGTTGCCAATATGAAGCCTTGTTCACAGCCTGCAGTGTCCGCCCACCCCTTGACAGATTAGCAGTGTTCTGTGTAGCCTAATGCTAGCGTTTTTTTCCAGAATATATCTCCCCACAAAGATCGGGTTTAACATTTGTATTTTGGGTCAACATCATCGAAGTTTAGAGCGAAGTGGGTCGTGTTGTGTGATTGCTGTTTGGTATAATGTCATTGTCAAAATAATGTAAAATAGCTAAAGCTTAAACTCAGTGGACGTCTCCAATTTGCGCTCTGCTGCTGGCCAACAAGACTGAATCCAGTTGGTCAATGAGTTCTTTAGCTCTAGTGATGTGTCTTAAGTCGGATTTAATGAATTTTTCTAAGTATCCAAATGCCTAAAATGTTGTTGTTGAATACTGGGTGCATCTCTTTGAATGCTATGGATTGTTAGAGATATCAACAAAAAACTGACAAAAACTGTTGTGGTGTTGTGCTACCATAATTCAAACGATTGTAACTTGACAACCGTTTAAGATACAGCTTTGACCAAGGTATCGTTTTAAAGCTTATTTTCTAATCTTATTGATCTCAATTTTGGGTCACTGCGACTCATTTTGCCGGATCAGGTCACAAATTGTTTCTTTTATGCCAGTGAACAAGACATAAACATGGCATAAAAATCATAAAAATGTTCCAAATATCATGAAAAGATTCAGTCTGCAATAGGAGAGGGCATGTGATCACTCGTTTACAACATTGAAAATGGATATGAACCTATAACCTTGCGGTTATGGTTGCACATCACATCAGACCTATATTACCTATGATCTTGCCAGCAGTACATTCACAGACTTTGAATCTGACCTCTTATTAAAATCTACTCCCATAACATGCACAGTAAAGCATATCAGGAGGTGGAATTGACATCCTCTGTGTGCTATATGTTTTCTGTCACTGTATAAGAAGAGCAAATGTTCAGCATCCCCTTTGTAAAATTATGTTATTAAGGGAGAAGAATAGATTAATGGTGGTTTGGACCTTTTCCGCATTTCAATTTACATATGAATGCATGCAAATTGTGCATTAAAATCGAGACACTGAAATGTGTTTCGTGTAGAGGATGTTACTTATTTTCAATAAGAAAATCAACAAAACATGTCCTTTGCCCTGGGGAATGCACTCAGTTGTAAAATACAGTATGGTAATTACAGGTTCACTTCCACACTTTAACAGACCTGAATTCGTTTCAGTTTAAAAAGACGCCCTAGAACTTTTTTTTCTGGCCTGCGATTAAAGGATTTGAATGAACACATTTGGCGAGTACATCTGCAGCAGGAAGGCTTTAAGGCACCAGTTTTCTGTGAGTTTTGTAGGTATAATAATAAGAGACTAGTCCAGACATTTAGTCAGTTTTGTTAATGTTGCCTTTGAAAGTACTGTGCAGGAGTGGTAACAGACTATAAATAGGACATTCTGGCAAAAAAAAAAACAACCTTACCTCTGATGATGCTGCAAAAGCTTGCACCATCAGCCCGTTTGTGTAGCGTAAAAGGTCTTTGTGGCAACCACGTTTAGTTTGCCCTTCATTGCTCTTTGAAAGACTATTCTTAACTATTAGATACATTTTGGATACGTTGTTAGATAGGTAAGACAAGAAAAAACTATTTATCCTGAAGGAAATTCTTTTGTCATGAGCATGCTCAGTGCAACAAGAGAAATAAAGAAGAATAAAAAGAACAAAGAAGCATAACAAAAACAATAATGCAACAGAATAACAAAACTAAAAAATGTATACAGTAATAACTGATCAGTTGTGCAAATGGTTCATGAAAGTGACTGTGTTTGTACCATAAAATATGATGCAATAAAATGAAACAAAATGCAATAAAATGAAATGAAATAAAATGAGATAGCGGCAGGTAATGAGGGGATGTGACTAACATTCAGTAACATTCAGACTGTAAATATTTAAGATAAATGGAAAGATTCATTTGATCTTATTTTGCTATAGTCCTTAAAAGAAAGGATGGAGTTATGTGTGCTATTGTGTATTTAGTAGAGCTAGGAATTTTTGGTGCCATATAACAATTTATTTTTGTTTGTGTTTCGTTTTATGTATTTGTTTCAGTGTTTAATGGTCGATTACTTTGCTTTGTTTTTACTCTCTAAAACCCCAGTGTAATTCTAGATCGCTCAATCTGACAGTTTTACAGCTCAAGAAGAAGGTGTTGAGAATTTAAATTAAAAAAAAAAAAGAATTTTTAAAAAATCATGATATACTGAGGCAAAAGTTTTGGTTTCATATTCACTTTCATTACACCTTTCTCTGAAAGACTAAAGCAAGATAAATATGCAAAAGATATATAATGACAGACTACTTTTAAACAAAAACAAATAGTCAATTGCAGGTGATTAGTTTGGTTCTAATTTTGACTGTTAAACACTGAGCATTTGACTGAAGAAGTTAAGCCCAGTCACTCAAGAAACACAAGAAATGTGTTTCTTGAGTCTAAGTCTGCATCACCGCTGTTATCTAGTTAAGTAAACATCCAGTCAGACTCATATGTCTCCTTACCTGACTGAAGGTTGGCTCACAGCATCATGCGAATTCTTTCATCTTCTTGTGAAATGGATGTATGGTATTGAAAATGAGTTCATAAACTTGTTCAGGAAACAATAATGAATACATAAGCCTGGCTGTAGATTGCTTTAAACTTTATTCCCATCAGCATATGGAGGGACTACACACTGTGTGTGTTCTGAAGTGTTTGATGCAGCTGTGAAGGCGCTCATGATATTTTCACATGCTTGTATTTGTGCGTAGCAGGGGTTTGAGAATTGGCCATGAAAATAGGCTAAGATTTTTTTTTGTCTTCCTTAGAACAAAGAGAAAAGAAGCAAAGCCTCAGGTTTAAGCACAGAGGCACATAAACGCACATTTTCCAAATCACTTAATCAATGTATTCCTCTGCTTTTGAGAATTGAGTGTACATGCTACTAATTTTACATTACATTTTAACAGTCACATTTATTGCTGATGGAATCCCATTGAGGGATTTAGCTTGCTGTGGAGAAACAAATTAAAAAGACAACTCCATTAACATCTTTAGGTGCTGTTTACATTCTGAGTGGTAAACATTCGCTTTTTAGTTTGCTGCAGCAGTCGTCTATCCAACAGGACTGTACAACAAAGCAAGCAGACAGAGGTGAACAACTAGATACCTACATGATTCTTAACTAAACTGTTTCAGTCTTTCAAAGTGAAGAAGAAAGTTAAGTTGTAAATCAGTAGATGAACTAACACTACAGCTAAACAAATGAGAGGCAGTCATCGTCTCCTACACAGGATAAATTCTTCTGGCAGCACTTTACTGAAGGCCAGCATTCATATGTTATAACCTTAAACACAACTGACACGGAGTAAAGCAACTTTCATAGCTAGGTGTAGGTTCCATGATGCCTTATGAATACTTACCTTCAATAAATCAGAATCAGAAAATTTCATTTTTTTATGACAGACACACAGAGACAATATAAAATATAAAGTCGTTCCTAGAGCATCCGCGTATAGTGAAAAACTGCGTTGTTGTTTTTTGGTTAAAAAAAATGCCTATTTATATAGTGTAAACATTAAATATGCTCCTAGAACAGTTAAATTTCATTTTACACTCAGTTAAATACATTATGCTTAACAAAAATGTAAAGATAAGGAGAAAGAGAGAGAGAGAGACGGCATGCGACAGAACGCTCGCCCGTTGAGAGAGAGAGAGAGAGAGAGAGAGAGAGAGAGAGAGAGAGAGAGACGGTGCAGCAGAATTTATATTTTGATTACTGTTTATGTTTTTAGAAACTTATATATTTATAATAATTTAGAACTAAAATGGTAAAAAAAAAAACATATTGCCACAGAAAAAGCTAAAAAAAAAAGGGGGAATATGGGAGCAGTTTCTGCGCTGTTTTGAAGATTTCTGCGTAAAACGATCACTTCCATTCTCGAAAAAAATCTGCGAGTGACTGGATCCGGTAGTCCTGATCTGCATAAAACTGGGAGATTACTGTATTTCATAATATATTGCTTATGGTAGACTATTACATATAATAAGGTAATGATATACATAATGATAATGATTTCAACCTGATCAGAAATTGCACAACAAAGTATCATCAGACTATTGGATATTGTGTGGGTGTGTGACACAGGGAGGAACTGTATAGTCTGATGGCAGCTGTTCAGTAGAGCACTTTATGCTGGTGAGTCTATAACTAATTTTACCAAAATGTACTGCTAAATAGGGGATGTGGAAAGGTGATCCAAGGTAATATTGGAAATGGAGAAATATCTCCATTTCCAGTATTACCTTGGTTGGCTTGTCTGCTTGTCTGTGTGTGGGGAATGTTTTATAGTAATAATGTACAACAATAATATAAAAGTAAGATACTGAATGGCAAGATGCTAAACAGCTAGTTTATTAGAGACTTGTACCTACATTCACTGGCAGTTCACTAGCTAGAATATACAGGGGGTTACTAGGATAAACAGGGGGCAGTTGGTAGCCTAGTGGTTAAGGCATCCGCCCTGTGACCAGAAAGTCCGGGTTCGATCCCCAAGACCGCTAGGCACCGCTGAGGT
>JBBPDB010105514.1:0-21739 GCA_037974465.1 Brachypetersius altus
TTGTCAGTTATAATCATCAACATTAAAAGAAATAAACACTTGAAATATATCAGTCTGTGTGGAATGAATGTATACATCATACAAGTTTCACTTTTTGAATGGAATTAGTGAAATAAATCAACTTTTAGAAGATATTCTAATTATATGACCAGCATCTGTACTGTATTATCCAACATCAGTTCCTGACTTCAGTAGTACTTGTGACTGAATCAAATCCTTACAGCATTGTTCTAATATCTGTTGAAAAGCCTTCCCGGAAAAATAGAATCTGTTCTATTCTACTGCTGCAAAGGGGCAAAATCCCCTATTAATACCTTTGATTTTATAAGTGTGTACAGTGTATGTGCATTATGTACTAATGTGGCTTGTTTTCCCACGGTAGGCTGAAGGAGGTCAAAGAGAGCACTTTTAGCAACACAAACTTTGTAAAAATGAGTATGGGGATACTTTAATAGTGGACTGAGATTTTGTATATGAACCCATTTATGTTTAACAGTAATTAGGAAGACAAATGAAAACTAAACAGTTTAGTTATACTAAAAACAGTACATTATGAAAAATATCAGTGCCAAAATCTCTGCATGATACCATAGAACAGAGGTTCTGACAAATATTGTTAGGTCAGCTTGTGGATTACTGTGGTAAAACCAACACTAACTACTACCTTTAAATTGTCAGTACAAGTCCATAACTTTATCTCAACTGACTCCCCACTCAATCTGTAGTGCGATATGTTAAATGTACTTGAATCGCAGATCTGTTTGACATGTAATACACTATTTGTGTGTAGAATTCCAATAATATAATTCCTATTCAGCACACAAATGTCTTTGGTATTGGAAGTATTTATGGACTAATTTAAATGTTAAATGTTTTTTTTGGGTCCCTGGTAGAAAGACTGACTATGAAGTGATCTACAGGGTGGTCTTCAGGCTACGAAACAAATGATTTTCCAGAGAGGGGGGAAATGCCCCCCACGACACAATGGTTTTGGTGCCCATGGAAAGGTAGGAGACTCAGGTTAGGGTCTGTTTCGACTAGCACCAAAATTCGGGTTCCATCACGGTCGTAAGGACGGATATGTGTCATATATCGAGGACCCCCTGTATACACAGGCACATGCACGGGTTTGTTGAAATTCGTGCATATCCTCAAAAGGAAACATTTACTTAACATTGATGACACTTGGCTGACGCTCTTATTCAGAGCAACTTACAATCATTAGTTACAGAGATGGTCCCCCTGGAGCAACTGAGGGTTAATTGTCTTGCTCAAGGACACAATGGTAGAAAGTGGGGGGTTTGAACCTGGGTCATTGGGTTCACAGGCAAGTGTTTTACCCACTACCACAAAACACACTTCTGTGCATTTTAATGTGCATTTAACGCACAAATTGAAGAATGAAATGAATTTGTAGCGGTGAAAACATTAGGGTATATATTTTATGAAATTTTATTATTTCTCAGGAAATAAATAAGAAATCGTGCAATAACGTTTGCAGGAAAGTTGCATTACCAGGCAGAACATCCTATCTGTATCTTCTCCTATAAGAACAATGATTATAAATGAACAGCAAATGACAATCAGATTATCATACAAATTGCTAAAATTGCTTGCCGTTGCATGATGTGTTTGGCTAGTACACTGTTGCACATCATCACACAGCCTAAGACTGAGACGCACTTCAGCTTGAACCTGTTTACTGTGTATCCAGGTAGAAGAAGAAGCATCCAGGCATTAAAGTAGTAAGAAAACACTAATTTTCTATTAAGGAATAAAATAAGACCGTAGAGTTGGCTATGGGGCCAAGCACCCTCCCAATTCAAACCTTGATAATAAGGTATTAAGAAGCAGAAAGGGCGTATGGAAGGGCATAGAGTGTTGCTGCAGCTCCAATCAGACCATTACATAAACAGTGTGTGAAGAATTTTCAACCGCTTAGTGTAATTCAACCAAGAGCTTTAAGAAGCCGTTTCACATAGAATGCACTACCACTGGAATATTCAGGACCAAATTACTTTGGGTACGCTACAGCGCAGTAAACATGCTATAAAATGCATGCAGCTATAAAAAATTTCGAAGAAACTATCATAAAACCCGTTATTTTAGTCTCTAGTGTAGTAACGGATCTGCCCAAGTTGGCTCCTTAACGAACAAGTCTTTGATAATAAGTGCTTCACTTGTAGTTATACAAAAACATTCTTAAAGTACCTAAAGAACATTGTTCTTCACCTAAGGCATGTATTGGTGCAAGCTTTCACCCGTTCCCTCCATTAGGTGAGAAACTGATCAATCTCACCTGCTCTCTTCTTGTGGAGGTTAAAGGAAGCCCTCAGAATTCTCCTTCATTCTCAAAATGTTAAAAAATTGTCTTTGTTTTCTACACTCATAATTTTTTCCTCCCTGCTCTGGCTCCTTTCCTCTCCGGGGCCTTCTGGTTCTTACGGTTGAGAATGGCTCTCAGCGTGCTGCTCATGTGGTACGGCCGGGCTGCAGAGCCGTCGTTCTTCTCCAGATCCACCACTGAGGAGAAGGGCACACCAGTCACACAGGAAGAAGAGGTTACATGTTTATAGGAGATTTGTTTGGTGTGTGAGGACTAATGTTTGGTGTGTGAAGACTAATGGAGCTAAAAACATTAAAATTATGGACTGAAGTACTGGGACACATCAGAGTTTCTGCTAGGCCCTGGATTAGAGATTGTGGGCCAGGCCTTCTTGTTCAGTATCAGTGTCTGAACTCATAAATGCTCTACAGAATAAATGAGCACAAATTCCTACAGAATCGCCAAAATCTCCAAAAAGTGGAAGCTGTTAGTGACCATGTTGTCCCAGAACACGACATAGAATTATAAAGAGCAAGTACTTTCTTTGGCTTTGCAAAAACAGAATCAAGAATTGCAGCCACATTTTGTTAAGGGTGCCCATGTTTACAGATGTCAAGTCTAAAAGTCTATTTGTATTCAGCTAATAACACAGTTTAAGGTGAAATTGTGATGGCTTAACATAAAGTGGCCCCTTATAGTCATGTGTGAACACACCACAGCACACCGTGTAAACAATGTGAAATTCTTTCTCTGCATGTAAGCCATTCACCAAGTGAAGCAGTGGGCTGCCAAAAATGGGGGGCACCTGGCGAGCAGTGTGTGGGGATGGTACCTTGCTCATAGGAACCTCAGCGGTGACACTAGCAATCCAGGGATTTGAACCCACAACCTTCTGATTGCAAGGACATCCTAACCACCAGGTCACAATACAGTCAGTGCTATGTTAACTGGTGAGGTTTTAGCTATCATTGGCCTTGTAGCTCCAGTGTAAAACTAAAGAAGCAACCGTAACACACAAAACATGACCAATTATATTTGAGATTGATGATCTGTTGTAAAGACGTTTTATGTATAAACCAACTAATCGCTTTATCTTAACTCCACACTGATAATAAACTATATCTTTATAAGAACAGGCAAATAAAGCTTGTTTACCACTCAATTTTATTCAAAGGGGGAGGGGGGAATCACACTTCCGTTGATACATTTGGTTTATTTATTTATTTATTTCTTACAAAACACTCCCTTTTATTAAAAAAAAAAGACATGAAATACCTCCATAACATCACGGGAGTGTAACAAAGCACCACGTCTTTTCAATATGATACAAAAATTACCCAAAATGGCTTAAGTCCTTTATGCACTGTACTTCAAAATAGAAGTGTAAAACCATAAATGCCAGAGAGAAGCACTTCCCCATTTCAAATGAGGCACAATTACTAAACACTGCATGAGAATGTCCTTGCAGTTCTCAAACACGCTTTTCGAAAAGCACTCCCACACCACACTATTAGAAGCCTCTACACTCACTGGCCTCTTTATTGGAAACCCCTAGCTTGCACTTTTGCTCACTGGTCACTTTAAAAATCCCACCTTGTTCTCAGAGAAAGACCCGCTACACAGATGTACAAGAACACACTGTAGCCCACCTGTTACTGCTCAGTTCGGCCGCCCCCTCTACCCCTACATTCTGAGCACAGCACCACCACTTTTCTGTGGTACATCATTCTCAGCACAGCAGTGACACCGACATGGTCGTTTGCGCGCGAGTCAATCAGGCACAGTGGTGTCACTAAGTTCTCGAATAATTTCTACTCTACACTCTTACTAAGAAAGTAGACAAGGAGAGAAGACTTGTACAGTACAATGATGAGTGTTCGCCAAACTTCTACAGTGACCTAAATCTAATTACCTAAATTCCAGTTAGAGATCACTGTTTAAAGATGTTCATGCTAGACTAAGAGTCAGCCCATCCAAATGAAGAAACATCATAAAGTCTGCAAAAATCCAGCTGGCAATGTTTAACAGAAACATGTCAAGAGAGGAATCTTTGTTCAAATTTAGTCCACAACCTTTCTAGCTTCACTTGGTCCTATATCATGTTCCTTAAGACCTACACATAGAGTTCCTCTACACTGCACATTTTAGTGATTTCATAAGGCCTTCAGAAGCGTAGCATTAGTGTTTTTGAACAGGAAAACTTTTAAATGTGTGGGACTGGAAACCCCTAAACTAAATAACCTTCGCTCTATCTGCCACAATTGGCTCTTTGTGTAATGCCAAAGTGGAACCATATTAAGGATAATTTTTTGTAAATGGGATGCATGAGCATGAAGAAGGTTTTAATGAAATAAGCAACCTTCACATAATGTAAAGGGCTTTTACCCATTAAAAGCTCCTTCTATAAACTTCTACACACAGACTTAAACACAACCATATTTAAACTCGAACTTGGTTCTATTAAAATGAACTTATTTTGGCTAAATGAAAAGATGCTGAAGTAAGGCAGTAAGAGACCCATAAAAATAAAGAAAGAGGTGAATAGTTAGACAAAATGCAGAAGAACAGCTGACAAAAGGCATGAATGAGGAGAGTTAGAAGAAAAACAGCTTAAAGGAGTCTTCCACACATTCAGTCTCACCTATATCTGCTGCGTCTGTAGTGTACAGTCGATTACTATGAAAAATACTATGAATTTTATTAGAAAAGAACAGAAAACCCATCAACTCCAACATATATGCAACAGAAGTCAAGCGGCATTTGTTTAATTCCATCCAAATCACATTCTACGTGAATTCTTCTGCTAGATGCCTATATTTTTGTTCAAAGATGGGAAAAGTGTTCCAGAGAGAATCATTTGTACTACAGGAAATGTTTCACAGATTCCTCTTGAAATATTTTAATATAAAAACATATCTAAAAAACAAAAAAATGGAGAATATAAAAGTATTAGCGCTGGGCACATTAACGTGTTAATACATTATGTACTCAATACCGGCAATTATTTTATCATGTGTTAATGCAGTTTATTTGAAAATTACTCCTATATTATATAGAATTTCTGTGCTCGACCACTTCACCTTGCTTTAACAGGGACCCTCGCTACTGAACATACTGATGCTTCCGCTGCACACTGATTAAAGAAAAATGTTTCTGCTGGTCCCTTTCAAAAAAAAGAAAGAAAGAAAACAGATTTATAAATGTGAACTTGCTGTTGCTTGGAAGGTGTCTGATATACTGTTCTGATCGTGGCTCTGGACCTGGATGCCAGTGTTCTGATGATTGCTGTTGACTTGTGCTAAGGCAGCATAAGAGTCTATCCATTCATGCTGTCCTGCTGAAAACAGTTTATACAGTTTGTACAGTTTATAGTCAGTTTCTAACACAACTGAATGTTATTAAACATTTGTTCATATAGCAGAACTTTTAAAATAAAAGTGCACAACACACTACTTTTGAACTTATGAATTATTAAATTTTGCGTATAAAAATTTGATTATTGCCAAAAATCATTATTAAATGATAATGATTAAAATTGTTGCCCAGCATTAAAATGTATATAAAAAATATACTAATACTAGAGAAAACAGAAGTAACCACAATTGTGTTGTTTCTCCAGTGTTGAAATGTTAAAAACGTTATGAAAACACCTGTTAGAATCTGACAGTAGCTTAAACGTCACAATATCTTGTCGTATATTTCAAACAGACTATAGACACTGCCTTTTGGTTTCTACTATAAGTGTATTTGAAGTTAACATTATTTCTGTTCGTTTCTAATTACAGGAAAATGTCGGTACACTACAGATGCAAAAGAGAGAGTTTAGATTGATAAATCCTGGAGTACTCCATTAACTGCTATTGGCTCCTGAGCCGAAACCCAGCAGACGTTTCTGCAGAGAGGAAAACCAGTGAAAGCGCTCAGACCTGAATCAAACCCGTGAAGCATTTGCAAGCAAGTGTCCAAAAAGCACAATGTGCATCAGTTTATAAACAAAGCGAGAGAAGCAAGGGAAGAAAGGAGTGTCTCAGGACGTGGAGTATTTTTTGCCAGGGTGGTCAGATCTTTTTAGGATTTTGTGAAGGCCTGCAGGCATGTAGTACGGTTTGGAAGGAGATCCATCATTTCTTTCCAAATCTTCACCTGAAGCCCACCCATCACAGGGGGAAAGAAGAGGAGAAAAGCAAAGAGAAGGAGAATCAGCGAAAAACAGACAGGAAAAAACAAAGCCAGAATGAAGACAGAATTATAGGCCAAGAAGAAATGATGTGTGTTCATATTAGAAGAAGGTTACATAAGATATAAGGTACGTTTCAGTAAGTAGACAAAATAGAGCCGGCGGGTAGACAGGACTGAATATCACATTAGCATCTAATGTGTATAACCCTTTTCATTTGTATAAACTGATTAATTAGTTATATTAGCAAACATTTGACCTCCATATCCACTTCATCTAAAATCCCATTCTTGTACTTACAGTTACAAACTGTAATTACAAACTGTTGCCATTCTGTTGAAAGGAAAACTTGCGGTCACACTGGCCATTTGCAGATAAGATTTGACTGTCTCAAAATAAAGGCTCTAAAATGTTTTTCCCAAGCTTACTGAGACTAGGCCATAACAAGGTACACTAGACAGACAAAAGTATTGGGAGGATTGATAATTCCATCAATTGGAACTTTCGTGACATTGCATTCAAATACACAGACTTTAATACAGAGCTGGTGCCCCTTTGCAGCTATAACAGCTTTCGCTCTTTTTGAAACATTTTGTTTCTGTGGGAGTTTCTGTGGGAATTTGTGAAAGTTCATTCTGTAGAGCATTTATGAGGTCAGGCCTGGCTCACATTCTCTGTTCCAGTTTCTCTCAAAGGTGTTGGATGAGATTGAGGTCAGGGCTCTGTGTGGGCCAGTCAAGTTCTTCCACACCAAACTGATCCCACCATGTCTTTATGGAGCTTGCTTTGTGCACAGTCATGCTGGAATAGAAAAGGTTCTTCCCCAAACTGTGCCCACAA
Organism: Brachypetersius altus; assembly: GCA_037974465.1. Classification (NCBI taxonomy): domain Eukaryota; kingdom Metazoa; phylum Chordata; class Actinopteri; order Characiformes; family Alestidae; genus Brachypetersius; species Brachypetersius altus. The sequence continues at coordinate 7,344 of JBBPDB010105514.1, forward strand.
AGTTGTCCAAAATGTCTTGGTATGATACAGCATTAATTTGCCCTTCACTGGAAGTAAGCGGCCACCTGAATTCCATAATTAGGTGCCCCCATACGTTTGTCTATATAGTGTTGCTGGGGGTGTGTATAACACACACACACACACACACACACACACACACACACACACACACACACACACAAAATGAGGGGATTCTTTCTAAATAACCAAAATCCAGCTGTACAGCTCATTTTCATGTACATAGTGCAGATGAACAATTCTTTTATTTGCAGATTTACTTCTCAGAATTTTATAGATGGTGTCGTATTTATTGAATTATAAACAGATACTCACAAAAGCAGAGGAACAGTGTGTCCACACACATGGCGTAGACGTTAAAGAAGCCATGGGCAATTAGATAGGACCCAAAAATGACGGTCTGCAGGAAATCAAAGAGAGATTCCACATTAGGAAACCTAAGCGTCCAACATCCATCTCTGCCATGAAGATGGTTTTAGATCTTACCACAAGGGGGACCCAGTAGTAATTCAACGATGGCACTTCCTCCTGAATATACGGGATCTTCCGAGTGAAGAAAAAGAACGCGAGAACACCTGAAAACCAGAGGTTTGTGTTGTCAGAGAAAGCTCTCAGTATAAGGTTATGCCTTCTAAATCCTAATCCACAATTTGCACAGTTTAATGCTTTGGTAATGTCTTTAATACAAATATTGATTCATAGCTAAAAAATAAATCTCCTCTCCTGATGCACCTTCTTGCACTACTCCTACATAAAGATTTAGAACTCTTCTCTGGTTCTTACACTGTCCTGAAACTGTGCTGAGTGTTTCCTCACATTGTCGCTTTGGATGGTGATTAGACGTTTAAGGCGGCTAAAGAATGGTCATTGGTTGATTAAGTCTGTCGACCAAAAATCCAAACCTTTCATCCTCCACTGGCAACGAAAATTTGTTAAAGACACCAAGAGATACGCACCCACACTTCCCGAAATCAGTATCTTCCCCAGAAACAGCAGGAAGTCAGTGACCTTGTCCAGCACGGCCACCCTACAATACACACAGAGATGCACAGTTCCAAAAACATGCCAACATCTTGCACAACACAATCCCATTAACTAGACAGCAATTTGTTAATGCCTACAGCTGCATACCTGAACTTAATACTACCTACCAAATGAACATGTTACAGTTGGGAAAAAAATTCACTTTCCTTGTTAGGCTTTCAGTTGGATGTGACTATACTGAAAGATATTGATGTCAAGAGTTGCTCTATAGCAATCACAAGTAGGGCAGATTGTCAGTCGATCCTTATCACTGAAGATCACAGCATGCCAGCTAGCAGGCATTTAAAGACACACCTTATTTGTGGTAAAATGACTGCAGGTAAACAGCTGGAGTGCTAACCTTTCACTTTAAGTGCAACAGTAAAAATGCACCTCACTGCCATTGGATGTCTGAGCTGTACATTTAGTTCTTTCCATGATGGCTAGTTTATCTTAGCCAAATGTTTGCTTGAATTTTTCACATTATAACTCCCTATGCTCAGTACTGTACCCTAACAACAGCTGGAATACTAGCACTTCTTGTGCTGTTTCTGACAATCACTGCGAGATTTGAAAAGTCCACACAGTTCTAATCTGAGAGAAGTTGAATTTTTCTAGCCTTTTCACTCCATTTTAAATATTGTTTCTTTTTTTCAAGTCAGACTGGTTAATAAACATCAAGTCCCACATCTTTAGTATCGCTGAGATATTTGTATTTGATAGCCCCTTGTGCCACAATATTGGATCTATTTTGCAGTGCTATGGGAGAAAAAAAACATGGTGACATGGTCTTCCTATTATGTTCCTGCTCTGCTGGCTCTTACCTCACCACGTTTCTCATCAGCAGGAAGAAAGCGTCTCTCGCAGAGGCACAGAAATTCTTCCCATAAATTGCGATCTAGGGAGATTCACCACAACACATAAATCACAGAAAGAATATGGACCTGTCGGTCTCTAGCATCTCTTTCAGCATCAAGTACAAGATCGCACCAGACATATGGATAAAAAATTATTTTTTTACCATTGGCACTGGATTGGATTTTTTTGTTTAGGTTATCACAGCTGCTGTAATGCTCATTTTTGCCAGCCTGTCTCAGAAGATTTAGAGTCGTAATAACAATGTGTTGTCTTCACTTTCCCACTCTGGACGTAACATTATCCTAACTGAACACAAGAGGAGTTCATATATCTGTACACTCTCATAATCTTGATCATTCCTGTCTTCTTTCTAATCTGTTTCTATCATTTTCACTATCTGTGTGTACTAAGACCATAGAAAAGAGATATCGGGAAACAGAAGATAAACCTTTATTAGTCTCACAAGTGGGACATTTATGATTTTATGGCAGGAAGTGGACAGTACAAAGGTAAGAGCAGCAAAAAACGCTAGAATGAAGCAATACACAACAGTATAGTATAAAAACGCACACTACACAAATATAAATATAGACATGTGTGTAGCATAATGTCTATATTTGTGTCTGTTTTATCATCATTACTGTGGTTGTGTTAACAGGTTACATTTGTGCCTTATTCAAAAGGCAGCAGGTTTACATATCAATTCTAATGTCAGAATGAATGAGTACAAACTCACTGAAGTAGGAGGAACATATGTATATATAAAAATGCATTTTTTGTGACATCACAAACACAATGAGTTCAAAAGGTCAGTTTTTAAAGCTTGGTCACATGTGTTCTAGGACATGAGCCCTTAAACATAATCCAATACCGTTTACTTAAGAATTAGTAATGTGTTTCATTGCTCCACTTATAAGGTATCCATTGTTTCTTTCTTAAACACTTCTACCAAAAGAGATAGAGATAAAGCTCATATAAACCTCAATGTTAGCATTTTCTGTGCAACTGAATCTAGTGTGCGTAAGCAGGGAAAACATTGGACTATACCGGATGTAATGGAGTTATGCAATCCCTGCATCTAAAAACAGCCTGATTGAAACTCACCATAATGTATGCATTCCTGTTCATGAACTTGATAAAATGCTCCAGGCACCAGAAGCAGCACTTCAAACAGCACAGCAGGAAGCGCGCAAACGCGTTATGAGCACCTGGGACAGCACAGGAAAACACTCGTCATTATCCACAGCCCAGCTCCTCCAGACAGCACTTAAATGTCTGGAGAATTACAATAAAAAGACCCTTTTCACTGGAAAAGAGTCTATTGAACTCCTTGCACTGATACTGATGAACATCTAGACCTGAATGATTAAATGATCAAAATCAAACATGTAGCTAACAAAAAACACTACACGATATGGAGAAAAGCATTGAGACATTTTAAAATATTGAATTCAGGTGATCTAATCATACCCATTGGCACAAGTGTATAAAATCAAGCATACCAAGGTATTTTGGACACTGCCATGCTTCCAACATTGTGGCCACAAAGTCTGGGGAAAAAATCTTTTCTGTTCCAGCATGACTGTGCCTCAGTGCACAAAGCAAGCTCCATAAAGACATGGCTGGATGAGTTTGGTGTAGAAGAACTTGACTGGCCACAGAGTCCTGACCTCAATCTCATCCAGGGATGAACTGGAACGGAGATTGCGAGCCAGACATTCGCATCCAACATCAATGCCTGACCTCATAAATGCTCAATAGAATGGACATAAATTCCCACAGAAACCTTGCGGAAAGCTTCCCAAGAAGAGTGCAAATGGGGGACCAACTCTATACTAAAGGCTCTGTATTTGAATGCATTGTCTTGTTGGTGGACTTGTCAGGTGTCCCAATACTTTTGTTCATATAGTGTATTTCAGTAAAATGATCATCAGATCCTAATTCCAAGGTTCGCAGCAAAGAGTTGAACTTTAAACAGTTTCTAGTGTGGTTCACTAGGTGGCGATGTATGCCCTTTACCCACTACAGAGTGAGGAAAAGGGAGTCTAGCATTTCACTCAGAAACTACAAAAGGAGAAAAGCTACAGCAGGGTTACTGACCTTTAAGTTTATGGTCTAAGTATTCCAGAATGATCCGGAAGAACTGCACTATGGAGAGGATTAATGCACCAAAAGCCAAAGAACCTGTATGAAACCTGCCAAAAATTCAACAGTGAACGGACTATACACATCAATAAAAGAAATACTAACTCAAGATTCTCAAAAAATAGGGATGTGAGATATGAACTTCATATATTAACCTTAAATTAGTAATTTTATTTGTCATGCACATGTACAGAGACCCCGATATGCAGTTAACATTCAACCAGAAGTGCAAAATACAGTATTATTTGGAGAGAATTTTTAAATATTTACATTATATTTATATTTACATTAGTTGGCACATATACAGATACAGGTGTTGAAATGTATATGCAGTGGATTTAGGTGTACCATAAGTGACAGTTTGTGCAGCAGTAAGAACAAATGTACAGTTTATATGTACAGATTTTACACAGTATACCTACCAAATGAGATAACGTTCTATTGTATTATAGTATATAGTGTTATATGATATTCAGTGTAATTGCTTTAATGTGTAAGTTAATAGTGCAGATCAGTGGTCCCCAACCTTTATTTGGTCACGGACCGGTTTAATATCAGAAACTATTTTCACGGCCGACCTTTAAGGAGTGGCAGATAAATATACGTATACATATTTATACAAATAAATGATACGCATAAAAAATGGGATATTTTAAATATATAATAATGGGGTATTTTTAAAATATAATAATAAACATAAATACAGTGTGTACTCGCAGCTTTATTAACAGCATTTTCGTAACAACGAGCCGACAACATAACACGGATAACATCCAAGTTTTTTTTTTATGTGCAGCCCGGGGATTGGGGACCACTGGTGCAGATGACATGTAATAGTGCAGTAGTGCAGATAGTGCAGATGACATGTAAAGTACTGGTAATTAATGGTGCTGAATTAATAACTATTTTACTAAATTACACTGAAAATGGGACATGACATCTTTGTGTTGCACCATGGTTCTGGTTGAACATTGTTTCCTTTCAATGTTGTTTTGTTTCGTGTACTATATGGCCAAAATGACAACACCTACTTAACTTGACCTAAAATATATATAAACGTAGGTACCTGATGGCCCGGCCAAAGGATGCACCCAGAGGACATGCTGGGATATCTGCAGGCTTCTTCAGGGCCCAGTAGTAGGAGGCGAAAGCTCCAGCCAGTGTGCACTGGCCCAGAGCAATGACGAAATTGAGGAGCCAGAGGAAGACCAACAGGTTACACAGCTGCAGGACGAAGATGTAGCGGTGGTACACACTCTCACCGCCGTAAAATGCAAAAGTACACTGTGAGCCTGGACACACACTGCTAACGTTAGACTGGCTGAATGTCTGAAACGGTAGAGAAACACACACACACACACACAAACACACAAACACACTGTAGATTAGAAATAGAAACACTCTGGGCTGAAACTGCCCAGACTGAAACACTCCCTGTAACATCAGTGCTAATGGGCCGGGCTACACTTCAATTAGCTGAATGGTTGGATATACACAATGTGGACAAAAGTATTGGAACGCTTAATTACTGAATTCAGGTGGCCCCTTACTTCCAGTGAAAGGCAATCTGAAGGCTTTAGCAAACCAAGACATTTTGAGCAATGCCATGCTTTCAACTTTGTGGACACAGTTTGGGGAAGAACCTTTTCTATTCCAGCATGACTGTTCCCCAGTGCACAAAGCAAGAGCCATAAAGACGTGGCTGGATGAGTTTGGTGTGGAAGAACTTGACTGACCTGAACAAACACCTGACCTAAACCTATCGCCCGACCTAATCCAACAGCTTCTGGATGGAATGGAACAGAGATTGTATACAACATCAGTGTCTGACCTCATGAATGCTCAAAAGAATTAATGGGCACAAATATCCACAGAAACATCTGCTGTGGAAAGCCTTCTAGGAAGAGTGGAAACTGTTATAGCTGCAAAGGGGGATTCAACTCCATATTAAAGTGTATGTATTTGAATGCAATGTCATTAAAGTCCCTATTGGTTTAATGTTCAGATGTCTCAATGCTTTTGTCCATACAGGGTATATGTGTTGGTTTTTAAGTGAACAGAGAAACAGCCCATTCAAAATGAGATGATTTTATAGCTTAGTTGTTGCATGGTCACATTTGTAATATAATGTTTACATAATACAGATTTTTATGGCAATTTGGTTTCAGTTTGAACTGTATCTCTGAAGGTAATGTCTGTATAGTATGTTATACATGTATGTTAAACTTGAGTAATTTTGACTGGTACTGTATACTGTATAATGATGTTGAAAGGGGATGAGTAGTAATGTTTTACCTCAGGACTGCAAGTAATGTTGGCATATTTGCAGTTTGGTTGGGTTGACATCACTTTATACACAGCATCACCAGAGGAAGCCAAAAATCTACAGACAGCTCAGGTTAAGGATACAGCAAAGTACTTTCATGTTGAACCTCATATTACACATGCGTACACCCGCGCACACACGCACACACACAAAGAGGATACACAGCTGTTACTGCCCAGTAAGCTATGCAGAGGGCCAGCATCAGGAAAGTGATGATGGGATAAAACAGTGTTGACATTATATAGCTTATAGCCCTGAAAAGAAAAGAATAAAAAACGTTATAGTCAAGAGGAATCAACAGGAACCATTGATAGGAGAGAGTATTTATATAGCATACACCATCAGTGGTGGACACGGTGGTGCACACATTTTCAGAGAAAGAAAATGGAAACTTTAAAATAACAGCAATAATAAGTAATTTGGACCATTTCTTTTGGTCCAAAACACATTTTTCATTTAATCAATAAAGGCTGTGTTGGGAATAAACATACTTGCTGCCTTCTTTCAGCAGTGCTATAGCGATGCGTACTCTCCTCCTCAGGAAGATCAAAATGATAATTATCACAGCCTCTATCACAGCCAGAGAGATCACTGCCAAAAGATTCAATCAATCATTATAACACCAACAGAGTTCATCAATACAACATTAATAACAGCACAAATTCTCTCTCTCTCCCTCTCTCTCATTCTCTCACACACACACGCACACCACAGTGGCCAGCATATGCCCTTTGAAAACTCTCACAGTCCTGTTTGAGTTTAAGCATCTTATTTGAGTTTGAGTTTCTTATAAAGTAAAGTGGCCCCTTATAGTCACTCGTGAACACACCACAGCACACAGTGTGAACTTCTTTCTCTGTATTTAACCCATTTACCAAGTAAAGCAGTGGGAAGGCACAAATGAGGGGCACCCAGGGAGCAGAGTGTGGGGTTGGTACCTTATTTAAGGGTACCTCAGTGGTATCTCAAGCAGTCTTGGGATTCAAACCCACAACCTTCTGATTGCAGGGCCAACGCCCCAACCACTAGGCCACCAGCTGCCCCAACTGAGAGGACTAATGGGATTTAGGCACCACAGAGTGAAAAATATAAGGAACAGTTCAGTGATCTACTGTAGTGAAGTGAAGTCTTACTGAAGATCAGCCATGTTTGGCTCAGCTGTAGGTAAACCCTGAAATCTGTCTGAAAGCCAATATCAGAAATGGTGACATCAGCCTCGGGCTTCCCCCGCAGTGTTTCATACTCCCAGTAACAGTGCCAAATACCTGGAGGAGGGGAGATGGAGAAGCACATATCAGATACATAATGCTGAAAGCAGCAGAGGTAGAAAACACAGTGGTGAATTAGCGCACACTGCACAGTGCTCGCGCACTCACCATATCCGACTGCAGCAATCACTCCGAAGATAACACACCAGAGCAGCACTCCTGCAGTGAACCTCAGCAACAGGATGAAGAGCAGACTGATCACCATGGTAATGACCAGGCCTCTGTAGAAAACAAATAAAGTAATGTGGCCACTTATAGTCACGTATCAACACACCACAGCACAGCACACAGTGTGAACAATGTAAAATTCTCTCTCTGTATTTAACCCATTCACCATGTGAAGCAGTGGACTTCCAAATAGGGAAGGGTGCCCAGGGATCAGTGTTTTGAGACAGTTCCTTGCTCAAGTGTACCTCAGTGGTGCCACTAGCAGACCTGGGGTTCGAACCTACAACCATCAGATCACAGGGACAACTCCCTAACCACTAGACCACCAGCTGCCCTGTGTTGATAGTAACACTTGCAAAACATTACATGATCCCAAATAAACTTGCTTTTCACATTTTCATTTCATTTTTTCTCAGTGTGATAAGCTTTAACACCACATAAAAGCAACAGAAGTGGCACTCCATTAATGATTTTATTCACTGTTCTAAATGAAATAATCAGGACTGATTTTACTCAGTTGTTCAGAGTTCGTTAGGTACTGATATAACGACAATGTGATGCAGTTTATTATGTTACTGAAAAATACTTTCACACAGTCCACTCTCATCATACAGCAAAGACCTTTTTCCAGTCCAGTCATATTTGTATAAAATATGAAAACGTCTCACATTAAAATCCAGTACCAGGAGCTGGCATAGTCTTCAAAGATTTTGGTGCCCACCTCCTTGGCATCAAGCAGGCTGGCGATACCACTGTAAGTGAAAAAAAACCCCTGCTGTTATTGGACATCAGTAACGGACACATTAACATGATACACTGACTGTACTCTATTAACACTACCAGCACACAAGCTCCACACACTGCCCAGTGGGGTGGACATGAAGTCTAAAAGCTTTTCATTTTGACCAATCAAACACCATCAAAATCAGTTTAAGGTTAGCACATGTACACTATTTGCACAGAAGTATTGGGACACACATCTTTTTCAGAGTTTGGACAAGATGCCTTACTTCCAGCAAAGGACAATCTTACTGCTTCAGCATAGTAAGACCTTCTGAACAACACCATGCTTTCAACTCTATGGACACAGTTTGGGGAAGAATCTTTTCTGTTTCTTGTCTCATAAATGTTGTACAGAATGAATGGGCATTCCTGCAGAAACACTCCAACACCTTGTGTTAAGCCTCCAAGTGGAAGCTGTTATAGCTGCAATGGGGGATCAACTCCATCTTAAAATGTATGGATTTGAATTCAACATCATTAAAGTCCCTGTTGATGGAATGGTCAATACTTTTATCCATATAGTGTACCTGCATGTGGCACCTTGTGTTCTCTAGAATGTTTGCATATACACTACTCAAGAATGTTCTTTCTTAACTAGAATGTTTCACTGTTCTACAATGTTCTCCCTCATCTAAAATTTTTGCTGTTCTACAATGTTACAATCATTCGCACGATTCTACATCATGTCCTCTACTCCCGATGTTCTAGAACATCATCGTACATCTAGACTTCCTCTATTCGCACTATTCTTGAATGCTTCTCTTTCAAACAGAAAAGTTCAACCAGTTATACTGTTCTAGAATGTTCTCCATATTTCTGCCATTCACCACGTCCTGCAATGCCATCTTTCGTTTACACTGCTTGAGAATGCTTCCCCATTCACATTTTTTTAAACATGTTTTCCCCATTTCCTTTCACTTTTCACTTCTTTTTGCTGGAAGACTATGAGGATGACAGTTAACATTAACATGTTGGCGTTTGATTGGTGTGTAAAAGCTAGTAAAAAATATATTAAAAAGCGCTAGTCCAGCAAAAAACAAACAAATAAACCAAAAAAAACAGTTTACATTTTTCACCTTTGCTGTAAATGTAGTTAGTTGGTAAAAACATGTCTAAATATTATATTTACTACCACATTCTACTACAATTTAAGCATCAATGAAACACTAATTCTGAATTAGCATTAGTGCCAACTACCTAGCAGACTGCTATTTTTGCTGCAGGCTATGGATGCAAAAGAAGCATTATGGGTGAAACAGAAGAAAGATAAGTTTTAGAGAGCGATTAAGAGAGGTGTTGGTTTTCCTCTATGCTCATCTGCATGGCAGAACTGAAGACAAGGCTGTTTCATGCATGGCTACGGGTAAAATTACTATAAGAAAGTCGATATAGCCTTAAAAATGCATTAAAAGATCACAGATGCTTTGTTAAATGTTTCCAGTATTTTAGAAAGTCATGTGAATAAAATACATATATTTAGAATACTAGTATTTTTATTAGAAGCTCATTCTAGATGGTCATTGTATTAAAATCCTATTCTAGATATTCATTTTACAAACACAACGTTCTAGCTTTTTCTTCTATTATATATTTTTTTAGAACCTCAAGCTTGACATTATTTAGGATAGGGTCCTAAAAAAATCACCAATTTTATTAGAACCCTATCCTAGATACTGATTTAAGAACTTCATTCTACATTTACATTGACATTTACATTTACGGCATTTATCAGGTGCTTTTATCCAAAGCGACTTTCATTCTCTACCTACAGGGGGCAGTCTCTCCCTGGAGCAACTTGGGTTTAAGGTTCTTGCTCAGGGACCCAGTGGTGGTCTGCTGAAGGTAGGATTCGAACCCATGACCTCTTGGTCTGGAGGCAAGTATCCTTCATTATAGATATAATTTTATTACTTCTCCTGTCTAACGTTACCTGTATAATTGAATTCTTTTTCTGTTATTATGGGATCATGTACAGCTTTGTTTCATCTTTTATAATTTTTACAGCTCCCTTTATTTAACAGTTGTACACAACTAGCATATTTAAAAATAAATATAAATCTACATTAATCTGCATGCAAACTGGTTTTATATGGCTGAAAACAGTAATTCCAAAAGTTTAATATGCAGTTTCTCAAAATGTAAACCACTATATGATATCGGTACCGGGTTTCCAAGGCTTGTATGAATCAGAAGCCAGTTGTTGTTTATTATAGGAGAAAGAAAGTGGAGCTCAATAACACATTTCTTTCAGCTTCTATACCCAATCCCAAAAGAGTCACTAGCTTTTAATGATAATTAAAATTAGCATTCTGGTTTAATCTCGGTCACAGAAGGTAGTGTTGTACTAGCAATGTATCTGTATCTCAGTGTGAGAGAGGTTAGTTCAGTGGTGTGAGAGAGGTTAGCTCAGTGGCCAAGGGCTAGAAAACAAATGGAGACCTTTCGGGTCTCTGCTGCATGGCTGTGACTCCGCTACAGGAGAGAAGCAATCAGACTGTTAAAGCACAGCTTACAAACACTCATCAGGCACAGTCATCCAAAACCACCCTCACAAAACAGGTGCAAGTAGATCACAGAGCTACTTTAGTGGGATCCCATTCCCTTTCAGCCTAATGAGAAACTCTTCTGCATGCAGTTATTCTGTACGCATAAGTGTTCACAGATTGGATTGGATTGGAGTTTTTTATGTGTAATAATGGTTTTCATCACTGAAAATGTAAAAAACTGTTTTCATTTATGTTTTGTACAATCGGAAGGAAAGATTTAATCTAACACAGGGTAACACATTTTTATGAAAGGTCTGTTTCATTACAATTTTTGATGCTTTTTAGTCAAGTTTTGCTGATTCCGAAAATCATAAGTTTTTTTTCCCCACTTTTAATGGTTCTTGAGATAAATTACATTTTATGTATATTTTTCATTAGAAGGTTGTTATAATACTACTATTATTTCCATATTAGTCTCACTGATGCATGAGAGTTGGCAAGCCTGTTGTCTACATGTAAAACAAACAAACAACATATTAATATGCAAAAAGTAATAAGTATAACAAAAGACCACTACAGAAAAATAAACATTACCACAAACAATTTTTGTTGCCTGGGGCAATAAGATCCTTTTCTCTGCATTAACATTACAAAAAAAGTGCAAAAAGAAAAAACTAATAAAGTCTAATACTATAATCACTAGTTACAGTAGCATGGCTAAAGTTATTCCAAGAAAGTGATCAGTAACCTTTTCCCTGCTAACTTCCCATTTCTACTGACATGGAAATAACAAAGTTATATATATTATATGTAGTATTTTTATAAATACAGATGTCCTTGAACACGCTTGCACAAAATATGCATACAAAATAAATACAGTTTAAATCTATATCTAAAATGAGTTGAGTGCTACAGTTTCTGGTTTGGCTGAATGGGATTTCATCCTACATTTTTGGTCAAAGGATGTTAATGTTGTGTGGATTCTGCCTGAATGTTTAATCCAACACTGATATTAAACAGAGCCTGTTGAGAGAAACGGCACTTTGTCAAACTTGTGTGTTTGAACAAACAAAGCAAGATCAGCAGTGAACTCATGCACACATGCCCAGCTTGAGTCTCTGATCAAGCTGTAAAAGGCCAGACTCTGTTTGGCCTGCTTGGCCTCCAAGAGGCAGAATGTCGTACCCAAATAAAGCCGTACGCTCTCCCCTGGGGAGAAAGAGGACACACTTAAGACTATGACTGTAGAATTAAATAAAGAAGAAACATATCAGGAAACCTTGAAAATACTAACTTTAAAAGATTTGAACTTTTCTTGGGAATTAAAATAAAAGAACTTCTTGTTCATTAGCTGATGTTTTCAAATTATGGGGAAAAAAAATTAATGATCTATACATAAAAATGGAGAGAGAGAGAGAGAGAGTGAAAGAGAGAGAGAGAGAGAGAGAAGGAGGAGAGAGAGAAAGAGCAGAAAGAGAGAGAGCATAAAAGAAAATGGAAGAAGAACAAAGAGAGAATTAAGAGTCATACGAGAGTAAGATGAAGAAAAAAGGGAGGCAAAGGGAGGTGGAGAGAAAGAGACACAGAAGAAGAGCAACAGAGCAAATTTTAAACATAATTTTTGATTTTCAAAACTTGCCACATTTAAATAACACTAATGACTAAAGATGAACTCTCACTTCTAACAGCCTGCAGGGGGCGCTGTAGTTGTAACTCTGAAACTAGACGGTGAGTTGAAGTGGATGAAGCAAAAATGCACAACTTTCACTTACTTTGCAGCATCTCTCAGATCAACCACGCTCCTGGTTTTACCTAATCCGTCTTTAAAGTCTGTTTTGTTGGCAACAGTTAAAGTCCCGTTTCTGGTGATGAAATCAGGAAAGCACCTCTGAAGAACTAAAAAGAAAGTAAAGTGTGAATTTTGTCATACAACACACCACTGCACACATTGACAGCAACACAAAATTCTTCTCTGCAGTAAACCCCTTCACCAAGTGAAGCAGCAGGCAGCCAGGAATACAGCGCCCGGGTAGCAGTGTGTGTGGGGTCGGTATCTTGCTCAAGAGTAACTCAGTGGTGCCACTAGCAGTCCTGAGATTCAAACCCACAACCTTCCGATTACAGGGGCAACTCCCTAACCACCTTGGACACCCGTGAGATACTCTGAGATTATTTCAGGGTTTGGTCTAGGTCCTTTACTTCCAGTGAAGGTCTTAATCTTAATCCTTCAGGATCTCAAGACATGTTGGACAACGCCATGCTTCCAACTTTCTGGACACAGTTTGCGGAAGAACCTTCTCTATTCCAGAAAGACACGGCTGGATTAATTAATTGTGGGAAAACTTGATTGGCCCACACAGAGCTCTGACCTCAACCCCATCCAACACCTTTGGGATGAACTGCAACTGAGATTGTGAGCCAGACCTTCTTATCCAACATCAGTGCCTGATCTCATAAATGCTCTGCAGAATGAATAATAGTCTTTTCCCACAGAAACTCCAAAATCTTGTGGAAAGTCTTCCAAAAAGAGTGGAAGCTGCAAAGGGGGACCACCTCCATATTAAGGTCGAAGTCCCTGTTGGTGGAATGGCTGGGTGACACAATATTTGTGTCCATAATTTGTATCTATAAACAAGGGTAGAGCTTTTTTTTCTTAAAGCCTTTTTTATGTTTTGTCTCAACAATTTGGTCTCCATTAAAATTTTTGTCTTTAGTCCATGTTTATAGTTAACAGCATGTCACACAGTGTCAGAAATCTACCCAAGTCTGTACAGTTTTCACAGTGCTGTTTATAGGGTATAAGTTTGTATTACAGCTATACTAGCCTCGGAGCACCAGTTCTAGGACTAAGCAAGGAAACCTCAGACACTTCACATGTCTTGGATGATTGACTATATTTGGTGCAAGGGTAAAAACTATAAACTGCGTGTTTTCACTGAACTATTGCTTCAATATATTCTCTGAATCACTCACAGGGTCTGCTGGGAACAAGCATGGAGGGACAGTCTTCATCCCTGAGCACCTGCGCAATAGACTGCAAGAAGAAGAAAAACAGAGGGGAACATGGATCAAAATACAAATTGTTCCAAATGAAAATGGGGGAAACAATAATAAAAAAAGGAAAAAGGAAAAAGTAAGGACAAATTCCAATATGACTGAGCAACAATTACATGCATCAGTTTAAATGCATAGACCTTAAAAATAAAAAAATGTAAAATACTGTTGTCACGGTCGCGTCGCCTGTCCCTCGCCTTCCCCGGTCTTCCTCTCCTGAGTTCTAGCTGTCCTGTGTCGTCCCTCTCGGTCCCCCTTGTTTTCCCC
>JBBPDB010105560.1:0-21729 GCA_037974465.1 Brachypetersius altus
CCCTGTGTCTCTGTTCCATGGCCACATCGATGGAGTCTGGGTCTTGGCTCAGAACATATCTGCTTAATCAGTGTCATTACTATCCACTGGATTCTGTTATCTCACCATCTATGTTGTATTCTGTCGCTTTTTGAATGTTTTTTGTATTTTTGTATTTTTGATATGGCTTGCAACTGCAGCCGAATGTTTTCTGACGGCAAATGCCTGTTCATTTATGTATGTTCTGTTCCCTGACTGTTTATTGCGCAGCATCCTTGAGCTCTGGAAATGAGCTATATAAAAGAAACGTATTATTATTATTATTATTATTATTATTATTATTATTATTATTATTATTAAACCTCCAAGAAGTCGCTGGGCAGCACCTGTCTAAACTATTTTAGAAACTTACAGCCAACTACAAGCCAAAGACTTTAATTAGTCATTAAGCAAAAAGTTATTATTCCACTAACAACCTATTAGAAAATGTGGTTTAGCATTAATTCTTTATTTTGTGTTTGCATTTGTTGGTGAAGCAGAGCTCATAAGTATACGGTCATAAGTATGCAGTGTGGAGGCTGCATTCAAATTCAGCCGCAATGAGGAGCTCTCAAGTGGCCTACCTGTCTGAGTGTTAGCCATATCATCGAGATACATTTATAAATAATAGGTGCTTGCATAAACAATCAGATCTTTGCACCCTGAGTCGAATTCATAATGAATAATAAAGCCCCTAGAGACTCCCACATGAACTAATAAATGTTTTATTGTATAGCATCTTTCACATACTCAACAATGGTTTGTGATTGCATTACTGGCAAAAACCAGGACCGTGCTGAACTATCCTGACTTCATTCATTCTGCTGGTATATGAGTCTTTCTTTAGGATTCATTAGCTTAATCTTTTTCAGTCTACAGTGTATGAGGATTGTAACTGTATGGAAAATACATTTTACATTTTAAAAATAACAACTTGCTTAGACACCTACTACAGAACCTCCACTGGCTCCCTGTGGCGCTCACATTAAGTTCAAAACCTTAATACTTGCTTTCAAGGCTAAGAATGGACTTGCACCTCCTTACTTGTCTGCACTGATCAAGCAGCGTGTCACTCTCAGGGCATCAAGCACAGCTCGTCTTGAACCTCCGTTGCTCCAAAGAAGAGGAAGACATTCATCTAGACTCTTTTCAGACTCTGCCCCCCAGTGGTGGAACGAACTCCCTCTTGCAATCAGATCTGAGTCCTTTGCCTCTTCAAGCATTGTCTGAAGACCCGCCTCTTGGTGACTAGCCAGTCCTCCCACGCATCTCTTATACATCTTTTCCTCTATATTTAACAGATCCCTCAGACACTCACCCTCTTTTTACACAAGTTTTTACTTACTTGTGTATGAATCTCTGACTTACTTTTTCTCTCTGACAGGGTTTGTTATAGTGTGTAACTCCAGCAGTAGTCTCGCGTAGCCAGACCTTCACACTGACGGCTGAAGGTCTGGAATTCATAGCCACTTTCTTTGGCCAAGGCCCACCCATATGGCTGTTTGACTGACATGTCAAACAACCAATCACAGTTCGTTTCGTTCAGCGTCACATTTCGGGGCGTGGAAATGTCCCCGCTCAACAGACCGACGTACAACAGGTCAGTCAGCATAGAAAATCAAAGGAGAAGAAAACAAGCAGTAAGTCATTGATCTGTTTGTGCACGTATAACAATGGCGTCTGCATTACCACATCTGATCAAAACACCGAGTAAATCAGTAGGATCACACGTCTGCGATCACATGTCTGTGGTCACACGTCTGTGCTTTGTTTCCCGGCATTTACCATATGCATCAGACGTTTAGCCAACGTTCTGTGGGCGTGACGTCTGAGGCTGAGACTAGCAGAAAGGTTAAGCTATGGCTTACTGAGCTTCCTAGCAGCCTGGCTACCAGTGCTAAGAACAGAACTGATCATTTTTTACAAACAATAAACAGTAAATTTTCAGTCCATAACTGACCTTAGCTCCAGCTCTCACAGAAGCTTATTTCTGATGTCAGAGCATGTAGACAAACAGCTCAAACAATCAGAGAAAAATTCTGCTCAGCCTAAAAATCACGGACTAATGTAACCTGTAACACATGTATCATTATATAGCAGGTCATTTTTTAAAGTTTTTACTTATGAATATTGCATAAACACAGATATGATACTGTTACTTTCAACTAGCTTTAACATTCAGGTCTACATCATTTCCATTCTCGTATTTGGGGTAAAGCTAATGGTGTACGTTCACAGTCCCACTTTGAGTTTAATACTACATGACTAAATATAATATACTAAATATATTTTGTCCAACATATAAGTATTAGTACAATATGTCATTATTGTAGATAAACATTATAGTGTAGGTGTTGTAAATGTTAATTGCAGTAACCAAAGTCACTTTTACACCTATTATAAAGCTGTATTTTTTTTGTACTTTTCATAATTTTGTTTGATGTCTCAATTTGTTAATGGATGAAAAACATGCAATACATGTGTGTGAGTGTGACAAGGAGGCACTCCAAAAATCAACAAAGAAACAGAGACCATAACTTTAAGAAGGACTGGCTCTAACCTGCAGTATTATCTGTCATTTAGAGCTTTTGTTTGTTTATGCTTGCATTTATCATTGTAACATGTACCTTTGTAATACCATAACAATAAACAAAAACGGTATATCAACTAAAAACACTAATTACAGATAGTCTTCTGACAGTTTACAGTTTCTTGGGATTAACCAGTAATGCTGCATTCGAGTGGATGATGGGATAGGTAGGTA
Source organism: Brachypetersius altus (assembly GCA_037974465.1). NCBI lineage: Eukaryota > Metazoa > Chordata > Actinopteri > Characiformes > Alestidae > Brachypetersius > Brachypetersius altus. The sequence goes on from JBBPDB010105560.1 coordinate 2,783, forward strand.
TCAATTTTACTACTAATCTGCATTAAGCCACCTGATTAAATCCTTTAACAATTATGATTCATCATGATGCAGCAGTATTTAAACAGTCAGGCACTCTGATCAGCTTTTCTTGTAAGTGAAAATAAATGCACATACTGGAAAACAACATGTCACAAATACACACATTATGGCACATTAACATATTCTATATACTGAAGTTGAAGTTGAAGTTTATTGTCAAATGTACAGAGTACAGTGTACAGAGCACAATGAAATTGACAGTGCAGTGTAAATGTAAAGTGTTGTGTGCTATAGTGTTACACATAGTATGAGGAACAGATGTATTGTGCAACAGAGAGGGCCACAGTTACAGTGTGTTGAACAGTCTGATGGCACTGGGGTAAAAACTGTTCCTGAATCGTGTTGTGCGTGTGTGTATTGTCCTGAGTCTCCTGCCGGATGGCAGGAAAGTGAAAAGTGGCAGTGCAGGGTGGCTGAATATGGACAGTGAATTGATTCATGTAAATGTGATATGCCTGAACTATTTAGAAGTTTTAAGAACATTCACACAATGCAAAGACTCTGTACAAATTAAAGGTGTTTCCTGAAACTATATATTCAATCCAAGAACTATTAAGAAGCCTTAATTATTGAGAGTGTATAGGCAAATCACATTGACTTTTCCATTGTTTATCTTTTTAGCCAAAGTCTGTTTGTAATGTAAATATAGACAGGGAACTGGTGTCATTGGAGTGAAGCCAAAATGTTCAGGCCAACAGCTGAAACCATGAATAAATTACAACTGTCTCAAACCACAGATCTAGGCAAATTACTAGGCTATGATAAGGCTTCTCTGACACCAGCGTGTCATCTGTTCATTCACAATGCTAAGCTTGAAGTTCTAAAATGAAACATTACATTATACCTATAACATATTGGAGCAGCTGTCTACTTGCCTGACGTGTTCCTGAAAGTGAACTACACGGTAATATAAATCCCCACCTACTTTACTGACATGATACTCAGGCCACTACTGTGACTCTAAAAGCTCCTTATACTGTAACTACTTCCAGTGAGAATACTGATACTCCTGCTGTTCCGACTACTACTACTGCTACTATTGCCGTTACTGTTAACATGGTAATTAGTAATACTACACAGGATTTTACTGTTAGTATTATCATAGTATTAATATTGCTATTACTATTGTTGTTAATACTACTGTTTGTACTTCTATTACTAATACTATAGCTACTAGTGTTAATATGACTACTGTTGCTGCAATTGTTAATAGTACCCATGATACAAATGTTACTGCTAGAATTACAGTATTACTTATATTGTACTATTACTATAGCCGTTAATACTACTCTTACTACTATTTGAACTACTACTATTAATGTGATTATAATTACAAACACTGTGAGTACAGCTAGTATATATAAATAGCAACTATAATACTTGTATTGTTAGTACCAAATATAAAGGTCATAGCAGTAATAGCATCAGTACTAGTAAAAGTTATAAAAGTTATAACAAAATGTGTTAAAAAGTATCAATATTAAAGATAAAAGTCATAACTCTACTACTGTTTCAGTACTATTAATTCTGCTACAGCTGCTACAGCTATGCTGCCACCATTGCTGGCACTACATCTCTTATAACTGAAATACTAGCATTAACATTTTGCAGTAAATGCAATATTGTTATTAACCCTATTACTGCAATGTTAATGATGAAAATAGGGATGATAATAATGATAGTAATAATGATAATAGTAATATAATTATACTAACAATATTCTATTGCAAATACTCCCCATTCACTTCTGCTGCTGTTATTCCTGTAAGAATTACTGGTACGCCATTACTTTTGTTACTTACTTCTTTTTCCCAGTTAAACTCCAGCTGTCTCCTCTGTTATCTCTGCTCTTTCTTGTCTTCTCTCTGGTGCTGTGGAAGTCTGTAGCCGTTTTCGTTTCCCCACTGTGTAAGCTGCACTCTGCCCCATGTGTGTGTGAGTGTGTGCTTCTGCCGGTTTCCCTCTTCAGCTTGTCCTGCCTCGGCTAAGGCGGGGCTTCAGAGCCAGCACACTCATATAAAGGCACAGAGATGCACTTTAAGCAGCCCATGGAACAGACCTGCTGTGTGTTTACTGGTCTAGGTACTATTTGACTGTAAAATATTACACGATGTTATCAAATAAGGTTTTACATCATTTTTTTGGGCTGCAAAATGAACATTTACTGTGATATTTAATAACTAATATATATACACTGTATATTCACTTAATCCATTAGACAAATACTCCATTAGTTCATTAAGGAAACTCCACAGAGACCTTGGGAGCTATGATGGGAAAGGGAAATTGAACTAACTGGACAGTCTGCAGAACAGCATGTAGAGGTGAAGACTGTGAGGGAAGAGTTCATTTAAATCATTAAAAACAAACTGTAGGAAAATACAAAGATTAGAGCTACAAAATGCATGTATGCTTTTTACATGTGCAATGAGTGAAAGGGATAATAATGTATCTTTAGGTATACACTACCTCTTCTTTCATTCACCCTGAGATTCTGTTTAAGATAAGCCTTTATTAGTCCCTCATGTGGGAAGTTTGTCTTTCCTTCTTTAACATCCTGCCAAAGCAGCACAGAGGTGTTGTAGTTGCTGAAATATAAGGCTCCTCCAAGGCCCTGAGGGACACACACACACACACACACAGACAAAGAACTGTCCGTGCAGGCTCATGTATGCGTGATGTATGTGCTTCAAGTCTTTACTATCCATAGCCCACTGTACAGGTTTAAGTATCTACATGCAGCAGATAGGCTGAGCTACTTACTGAAGTGTTATCTTTCCTCACAACACTGCAGAAAGAAGGAAAGACCAATTTCTGTTAGTAGAGAGAAATCTTAGCAGTGGTGGGAGTTGGCGTTGTTTGCAAGGGTCTGTGTTCAAGGCATGACTGTGAGAGAAAAAAACCCACTGAAATAATACAAAAGCAACTGCCCAACTGCAGTTTCCACTTCACATATCTACTTCAAACTTACAAATATGGACAAAAACATCTATGTAATACTAACATTACCTTCATATTATTTTCATTATGATACATTCAGATTTTCAGATTTACTCAGATGCTCCAGAATGTCTCTTTTTTACATGGGTGATTTGCCTGATGACAACAGAACTCAAAAATGAATGAATAAAAAAGGGAGCTCTGATATAAACATCATATTATTAAAGTGTACTGTATAAGGATCTAAAGTTTGCAGAAGGATTTAGATAAGTCTGTTCGGAGAAAGAAGGGCTAAACATTTGAGCCCAAGGACATTATATCCACAGTGAAGCGTGGGGGTGAGAGCATCATAATCATGAATGGAGGGATGTGCTGGAGCATATTAGAGAAGAATTTACTTTCAATGGCTTAGAAAGGTGAGAATTTCACCACAAAAAGATAACTAGTTCTAGTTGCAATTCTGTAACAGCTTTGCAAATAAATCACAAATTGTATTTGTGTAAAATCTGAATGTGTGTTCTGTGTTTACTTCATTTCTAAAGCCTTTGCTCATGCTTTTGATTACATACATTTTCCCCAGGTTTGTGTAAATTTGAAGTGGCTATTTGCTCTTAAAGGGTATTAAATAGCATGCATTATTGTTAAATAATATGAATATTTGTGCCCCTTACCCTGTAAGGATAATAGTTTTCTGTATAGTCTAAACAGATAAATACCATGTGCATATATTACAAAATGCAATCAGTACACATTGTTATTGAAACAGATTTTAGTCATTATATTATCTTACTATACTTCAGTATTATTTTTCAGCGTTTAAATTGCTTATGTGAGAGGATTTCATGGCGCTGGCCCTCTGCTGCCTGTGGTTATTCATTCAGAAACTCTAACTATGACAGTGTAAGCACAGCAGGAACTTGTTCAAATGTGGCTTTACTCCTTGTAGATTTTTGTTTACTTTCCTAGCTTGTAAAGTTCCAGCTGAGCCAGTTAATGTAGGCCGCAATAAAAGTTTAACTTTTTAACCATTAAATGAGTGACGCTAATCTCAGTGTGGTTCTGGTGCATGGCTGTTGGAAGTTGTTAGAAGGCAGAATAAAGTGTGTGTCTGAGTACAGATCAGTCCAGCAGGGGAATCTTTTTACATATGTACACATTATTTTAAAACAGAATTTTGATTTTTTGAGCAACCTCTTACCGTTGTTCCTCTGAGTGTGTATTGGAAACTTGTGATGTTAATTGGACATTTGGTATGAGTCTGTGTGCATTCACATGGTTTAGAGTGCCGTCTCTAGAGGTTTGTGTGTGGTCTATTAGTGTTTTATTCCATCTTTCATTACGTTAGTCTGTTTTGATAACAGTAAAAAAAGGACAGGCGTCCTCCATCCAGAAAGAAAAAGACTCTCCACTCTCACTCTCCATTTTAGCTCATCAGATCATTAACAAGGCCTCCATGAACACAGTCAGGTGGAATGGAGCAGTCCAAACGCTCTTACATACTTAGTATTGTTTGGGTTGGAAACAAAACAGTGTCATATTCAGTTGCAGTTATTTTGTAAGTTGCATTCACACCATACACACTGTCTTTAAAAAAAGCACTAATATGCCTCTTTCTAACGCAAAAATGGAGTAGTCTCTGGTCATCTCTAAACTGGACCTCTGCAACTCTCTACTGGCTGGACTTCCACTGAAGGCAACGGCATCACTTCAGCTGATTCAAAATACAGCTGCGAGATTCAATGTTTTTAAATTCTCACACACTATTACGGAACCTTCACTGGCTCCCTGTGGCAGCTCGCATCAACTGCAGAACCTCAACACTTGCCTACAAGGCCAAGAACAGACTTGCATCTCCTTACTTACCAGCACTGATCAAGTAGTGTGTAACTTGTCATCCTCTCAGAGCTTCAAGCATTGCTCATCTTGAACCTCCATTGCTCAAAAGAAGAGTAAGACATGCATCAAGACTCTTTTCAGTCTTGGCCCCCCAGTGGTGGAACAAACTCCCTCTTGCAATCAGACCTGCGGAGTCCTTCAAGCGTCGCCTGAAGACCCATCTCTTCAAGGAGCATCTTGGTGAGTAACCAGTCCTCTTGTTTATTTCTTATACATCTTTTTCTTTATATTTAAAAAAACTCTGGCCCTTACCCTCTTAACTGTTTCCTCACTTGTGTATTAACCTCTGCCTTTTTTCTTTTGACAGGGTTTGCTAAGGTGTGTAGCTTAGCTGGCAGTCATTTGGTAAAATCAGGTGTTGGGTCTAGCTTTGAAGAACAGACAAAGACAACTAGAGCACATCGCTCTGGGTAAGAGCTTCTGCTAAATGCCGTAAACGTAGCGTAACGTAAACATATTAAACCTCATTCAAGCAACACAAATAGACCTTGATGAACCTTTCTACATTTAAACAGATGCCAGCCTTTTGTATGCGCAACTGGCACACAATGCTGTTGCATGACATTTTTGACCCAAGGCAAAATTTTGCATCATATTTCAGTGTGTAAAGTTGAAGGCTTTATGGTGCTGTGGGAAAGTGAACATAATGCACCTTTAAACCTCTTTTCTCATAGCTTGTAGACTCCAACCAGGTTTGGTACTGTTCAAACGGCCAAATTCATAGTCAGTGCCACCAAGTGTGAAATCACCCTAGGTGAAACAAAATGTTGCATATTTCAGGGAAGGAACATAGAACGTTTTGGTCTAAATGACTGCCTGTTTTTTTAAAGTATGCACCAGCTTTGCTTCCAGGCCTGTGTTCTCCATCTGTGTGTGCCTGCAAGGTTGTAGAGTGTCCCATTTCTCAGCCCTTAGTGTGTCCTTTGCATAATTAAGGAATCAACAGGAAGGTCTTGTGCCAAAAATCTGCTCTAATGCAGGACAGTACCGGTCACCTGCATAGAGTAGCAGATATCTTTCATCTACAGCTCTTTTCATCACTCTGGATGCATTTGAACGTTTTTCTTTTACAGTTTCTTACTATTTGAGGAATATTTGGGGCATTTTACGTTTGTGTCTGTGCTCACAGTAGTTTCACTGATTCCAAACTTTTGAATACTATTGTCTCCCTGGTATTGCTGCCATTTTGATCCCGGGCCATCTGCTGGGTGATGTTTTTATTGCAAATGAGCTGCACGATTAAACGTATAAACTCAGGCTCACTTTTTCCATTGCGCTGCCCTTGCTCACCCAGAGAGAAAGAAACAATGGCCTACTTCATCTCAATCAAGTGCCATACTATAAACACTGCTAACGGGCATTTGCTCAGATTTCTGAGGGAGGATGTTTATCTTCTAAAGGATCATCCTTTGTCTTCAAGTCTACAGCTGGTAGAGTGCACACTTTAAGGGATGTATGGTTAAACTGATCTCATTTAAACAGATTTCCTCCTTCATGTCCCTATCACATGAAATGTAATTGATGTTTATAGATAACAGTGTGTTATGAAATGTCAGAAACCATCCAAACAAGTCTGTTAGAGATTATGTAACACCCTGACCCAGTCCGAGGCAAGTTTGTGATGATTGAGGCAAATAATTTGCAATACTTCCATTACTTGTTAGCTATATTAGCCTTGTAGCTTCACAAGTTTACTTTTGATGGCAAACTTGAGACAACAAACATGTCCCACATGTCTATGTAAGAAAGGGTGTGAAAATTGTGTAAACTTCAGTTTGTGCGGGATACTGTGTAATATTGACACTCTTGGAAAATATTAACAGGAAATAAGACTGCTATCCTGAATCAGAAATCCTAAAGCATTTCCAATCTGTATAATATTGTCATGGAGGGTTTCTTAGCTAGCTGAGCCTGAGGTGTGAGTGGTGGGAGGGGTAAGTGTTGGTCAGTATTGTTTCCCCCACTCACTGGTGGCTGTAGGAAACAAGACAAGAGCAGACAAATCGCTACACTTTGGACTGTTGCTGGAGAACAGGATTAAAATGATTTGACATTATGAATACTGCTTAATATGATTAGTGATATACATTGAAAAGGTTTGAGTCCATTTTAATTTCAGTTTTACTTAAAGGAAAAACACAACTTAAAAAAATGTAAAAACAAAGTGTCCATTAATAAAAATATTCAATGTGTAGGCAACAAGTGTAGGGGAAGAATATGCATAATTAATCAGTCTATCTATTAATAATCATAAGTTGTGTTTAAGAGGAAATTAAAAAAAAATGTTTTATCAAAAATGCATAAGTTCATTGTTTTCATCTTATATGTTGCAAACCAAAAAGCTCAAGCTACTCACTATACTGTATGGCAATTCAGTTTATATTGTAAGGCAATTTAATGACAAATAACCCAACAGAAATGGTTCATAATGACATGGAACTTGATACATTAATGTACGTTAGTTACGTTACAGAATGTTAGTTATGTGCATTTGAAGCTGCTGCTTTTATTAAAATATCTTATGAAGTATATCAGCAAACTGAGAACCGAACTAATAATTGTATGTGGAAACACCTGCACCTTTGCGGAAACTGCAGATATTCTGGGCATGGTGCTTAGCAAGGCAATCAAGTACCGTGCCCAAACAAACAACCAGCACTAGGATGAGGGGGCGTGGCAGACCATTCCCAGACATCACATCTGTTTTCATGGCAAGATATAAATTTTCATGTATTTTACAGCTAAATTATTAAGAAGTATATAATTCACAAATTTTGTACCATAAATATTGACAAATTCACCTACATTTAAAATAAAATGTAATTAAAAATTGTTTGGTACTGTCCAAAAAACTCAAAGAAAGCAGTAGCCAATCTGAGTTATTTATTTCTTCTTGCTGCTGATTGGCTGCTGCCCTGTGACGCATCTGTGACACAGAATCTCCCTCGTGGAGCATCTCGGGTGTTCTTATGTTTTTTATTTTATTCTTCTTAAAGCCCTGTATATTTTATTATTGCAAATTAAATGAATTTATTACTGTATTTACCCTGCTTATACCAAAGAAAACAACAGTGGCATATCAAAGAAAACACGCACGCATGAATTAAAGTGCAGTCTATACAGGGATAATATCTGTATTTTCCATTCTAGCACTGTGACAGCAGTTGTGTAAACTGTACAGTATGAATTGAGTTTATCTTTACATTTTTTAGGGGTAAAGTATTAAGCATATGTGGGGGCATATTTAAGGTTTACAGTATAAAAATAGGCACTCATTTTACCACAACTTCATGGTATATATACATATATACACATACATACATATGTGTATATATTTTAACAACCATGAATATAAGAAGACTTTTTAGAAGACAGCTTTGGAAGGACTGAAATGCCTCTGCCTCTTAGGCCTGTTCTGTGCTGCCACCAGGTGGTAAAACAAGCGTATGCTTTTACAGGGAAGTGTGGGTTATCAGTTAATTAAAAATATAAAATTATTTTTAAAAAACTAAATAAAAAAAAACCACACAAAACTGAAAGACAGAGACACCACAAACAAAGATCGTTCATCACCACTCTGGTTTCTTTTTTATTAGAGAAAGTCATTTTTGATCCAAGTTTAGTAGTTTAACCAAAATGAAAGAAAAAAAGATCCTCCTGTCAAAACAATCACAATTAAAACTCTGTATCAAAATGCACTATTCCTTAACAATATATACAGATACAGGCCTGTAGTAGCACTCTTCAGCTCGTGATGGCAGAAACATGCTCATCGTGATTATAAATATGTGGAGGGTAGGATATATAACTCAGCCTGAGAGTTGTGCGTGTGCTTAGGAGAGTGCACATGAGTGCATAGGAGAAGGATTATTACATATTGTTGTGTTTAACGTTGTGGGCCTCTTCGAAATGTCACAAAAGAAATGTGATAAACATTACATTAAAATGCAAAATTAAAACAAACAAAAATGCTGTAGTAGTCTTTTTTGTGAACCATAGACATTGGAGGGCACGGCGGTTAGGAGGAGTGCACAGATGAGTTAAGATTATATAACTAAGTCATTCATACACTGTAAAATGATGGATGGAAAAACAGCACAAGCTCTCATACGCCCCCTTACACTCATCATAGCAAAATCATATGCCACACTCTAGGAGTGTCTCACAAAGTTCCACTTTGACTCTTTTTCTTAGTCATTTAAGTAAAGAATTAACGAATAATACATGCTATATAGGCAGATTCGTCAGCAGTTCCAGACTGTAGGGCTGTATTAAAACAGCATCCAGGCTGTGTTTTCTACTCGGAATGTAGAGCTGTTGGAGTATGGAGTAACTGAAAATATTTCTTGATCAAAAGAAGAAATTATAATTTATATAAGAAAATATTAAGAGACAATACATATACACTGATCAGCTACAACAGTAAAACCACTGACAAGTAAAAAGTAATCTCATTCCAATAGCGCACACACAGAGGTGGGTCATATGAAGCAGCATGTGAACAACCAGTTCTTAATGTTTTGAATGCAAAAATTCTTCAGAACAGCAGGTCATGTGGTGTTCCTGGTATGCAGTAGTTAGTAGCTACCAAAACAGGGACAGTGAAGGACAACTTATGAGCTGAAGCTAGGATCATGGGCATGTGATGCATGTAGGGACCAAAGACTGCCTGACTGGAAAAAAAAAATTGATGCTATGACAGAAAGATGCAGGAACCCACAATACAGCATAGCTTGCTGTATATGGGGGTTGCATAGCTGCAGACGGGTCAGAGCACCCATGCTGACCCCTGTCCAGTGCTGAAGGCTCCTGCATGTGAGCATCAGAACTAGCAGGGCAATGTTCAAATGGTCATTATTTTGACACGTACCACCTACCGAAAAATTACTGCATACCAAGGCACCCCTACATGGCAAGCCTATTCCCTAATGGCATCTTTCAGCAGGACAATGCACTCTGCCTCAGTGCAAAGTGTAAAGTGACCTTTTGTCATCCGTTGAACACACCACACATTGTGAACAACATGGAATTCTTCTGTATTTAATACATTCATCAAGTGAAGCAGTGGGCACCCATTAACACAGCGCCCGGGGAGCAGTGGGGACGAGATCTTGCTCAAGGTTACCTACGTGGTGCCACTAGCAGTCCTGGGACTCAAAGCCACAACCTTCTGATCACAGGGGCAACTCTCTAACCACTAGGCGACCACCATGTTCAGGAATGGTTTTACATGGCTCTGATGCTAACATCCTGTTGCACACCTTTGGTTTGGTGGAGTCCATGCCTCAATAAATCAAGAGTTGTTGAGGGTGCACAAGAGAGGACCCACTCAGTATTTGCCAGGGTTTCAATGTCATGGCTGATCGGTGTATGTACGTGCACATGCACACGCGTACACACAATTAAAATTTGTGGATACCTTGCCTTGTTTGCAAGTCTTCATGTAATTTTTGATCACTTTTAAATTAAAACATTAAAATACAGCTACTTACTCTTATTTGTTTCTTAAATAAACAGATATTTACTTTGTCTATATTTAGCATTAACACGCCATGTTCATGCTTTATGTTCTTCCTTGGTGTTGTTCTTCCAAAAGTGTCTTCCTTGGTATGAAGAAAAGGTTTAGCCTAAAGAATGATGGGCCTTTCTTCTTTTCTAAGGCCTTTTCTGGCCTTTCTAAGCTGTTAGTGTCTAACATTTTAATGTGTAGTGTGCATGAATGAAAAAAGGAAACTTTTATTGCAAAAACATGACACGTGCACAAATACTGCATTATGTGCAGGTAATAGTAGTGTAATAATGTTATGAAGCTGTTCTTACAGATGGCTTCTTCACATAAACAGCTTTCAGTACAAAAACAAGCTCTAACCTGAGTGTGCTGTGTGATTATACTAGTGTTCATCCACACTGGACAACACCTGAGCTAACTTAACCAAACAGAAGCTTGGACCACCTGTGTGTGTGTGTTCTTTCAGGCTGGAATGGATGTAATATGGACTGGAAACAAAATGACTGAAATGTCAGTTAGGTTAAAGAGGAATTCCACAATATTTTTCTAAATGTCTGCTTAAGTCAATTGTTAAGATGTTGATGTGAAATGATCCAATCTAGAGAACTGTATATAATTGTTAACAGTCATGGTGACAGGAACCAGACATCTAAAGCTCTTAATCAGACAGATTTACCATTATGTTAACATTATCATCATTACATACAAAAACTGAGGAGAGAGTTGTTCAGTAGTCATTCTGAATAGGAAATACAATGGCCATATTACATCTAAACCTTTGGTTCCTGTCACCATCACTGTAAGGGAATCTCATCCCACAGGTTTCTCTACAGTGAACCATTATAAAAAAAAAAAAGACCTAAATGTAATTTGAATAGCGCATTCATACTGAAATGATTTTAACAGGGATGTCCACTGTCTCTATGCTTTGTTCATAACTGTACATACTGCAATTAAATCTCATTAAAAAATGATATTCACAAGCATATTGAATACCATCAACTCTAAAGTATGTATACAGTATATACATATATAGTATGTCTTGCTTATAGAAAACTAAATTATTAAAAAATAACAATGAAAAAAGGAACAACCCCCCCTCCCCCCAGTTCATGGTACTCATAAGGATGTTTAAATAAAAGGAAAAAAAATCTCTCTATACATTTTACAGTTCAAAAAGATCAGTTGGTAAGATTTGCTGTTAAGGATAAGGTTATTTCACCATCCATCAAATAAAAAATAATCTTTAGTAAGTCCTAGGTATAAATGTCTTAAGTCGGTGGGTCCTGCCATACTGGTTTAGTAAGATGGCAAAAACACAACCAATACAAACAAAACAAAGTAAACATAAACAAACAACTTGGGAGTTATTAAAAAAAAGCTCTTTCCCAGTTAGCCAGATAACTTGAGCCAAAGGTGAAGAGGTAACGGACAGTTCTATTGGACAGTCTTCACATCTGCCTCAAATGATCCATCTCAGAAATTCTGCTTTATGAAGAAACTTCCAGAACACGCGCACACGCGCAGTTGCACACACATTCTTCCAGAGAACACTTAGCTCTAGATAACCTTCAGAAATACATTACAGGTCTTTTCTTTTCTCTCTCATGCGCGTGCTTGCTCACTCACTCACATTCTCTACCTTTCTGTCTCTTACATGCTGTGTCCCAATCGTATAGTAAACACTGCCTCTAAGTGCTTTTTGAAAATGTAACATGTAGAATATTCACAAGAATTGGTCAAGCTTGGTGTTGATGGAGAATGCTGTCGCACAAAGCAAAAAGAAATGAAAATCTGAAACTAGCTGGGAAAAAAAATGTGAAAAAATGGCAGAAGCTGATTTGAGCTCAAGCCAATAAGCTCACGGTCGTTCTTACATGGAAAAACTGCACTTTTTTATGTAGTGTTTTCTGTCCCAAAGAGACAATAAAGAGCAGTCAATGAAAACCAGAAATAAACAAATCCATGGCAAACTTTTGTAGAAATTTGGTAGTTTCAACATAGGCCACAGCTGGATATGATGTTTCACCACATTCTATTAGCATAGATCGTGCTTAACGGTATAGTACGTTGATATTTTGCGTACTAACCCAACTACAATACTTTATATTATAATAGTGTTTGGTATCCAATTGGGATACAGCGTCTATCTTTACTTTCTCTCAGAGCAGCATAGACTCCTGCAGGGCAAAGGCCTCTTGCGCGTGTCTGTAGTGAGATGCTCCAAACAATGTGGGTCGAGGGACAGCTGGAGGCGGGAAGGAAAACTCCTGGACTGGGTGGATGGGTGAGAGCTGGGCTTTCTGGAAGCTAGGTGAGCGGGGTAACCCACCTGGTGAGCGTGGAGGTGGCACCATCATTCCCTCCAGCATCTCTCCATACCAGCCTTCACCTCTCCGCTGCCTTTCGTAGCGCTGTTCTGCTTGTGTATAAGCAGGAGACCCTAATAGGCGGGTTGGCTGTCTTGGGTAGTGTCCATATTCGCTGCTGCTCTCCATTCGAGGTACAATATTGTCCATCCGGGCTCCAATATTGTTAATGCGGCCTCCGAAATTGTCCATTCGGGCTCCAGTATTGTCCATTCTAGCTCCAAAATCAGCAGGTGCCACTTGGAGAGGAGTTATATGGGCCGGAGGGTGTCTGTAGGTAGCAAAGCTGTTATTCAACACTTTTTCAGGTGAGCGATTAATAATCTCGCGTGTGGTACCATATGCTCTCTCTGCATATGTTATTCCATACCCTCTGTCTTCCTGTGGAAGCATTTTTGATGTATATAAGGAGTTGACAGGCGTCATGCCAGGTGAGAAGGGTCTTTGTGGTCGAATGTCAGAACTGAGTGGTATTGGGGGGTGTTTAGGGACTCTGAAAGGTGGGGCTGAGATTCCGATCCCACCACTAGGAGGCCTGGTTGGGCTTCCTTGTTTTGCCCCATAAGGACGGGAAGGTGGGCGATCAAGCTCCACCTCTAAAACCTCAGAGAAATCTCTGTCAGGTCCCGGGACATTGTCATACTGAGAAGCATTTGAGCCACGGTTGGAGCCTGGAACGAAGCCTCTAGACCTGGAATGGCGCTGCTGCTGCTGCTGCTGCTCTTCAGATGTTTGAATGCTGGGTGATGGAGGGACTCCAGCACTCAGGCTCTGCTGGCTCTCCCTCAAAGCTGCTGCTTTGGCCTCCTCTAACTTGCTCTCAGAAGGTTTGACCCAGCGCGGTGTGATGGCGTCTTTACGGCCGCTCGTGCCAGCATTTGAGTTCTGATTGGCTCCAGCATGGTTTGGCCCGTGTTTCTCAGGTGTTCGGACTGTTCCTGGGTTCACCGGTGCAAGCACGACTGCTTTTCGTCCATCTCGTTTGTCACCCTTTCCTGGCCGGTTTATTTTGTCTAAGGTGTCTTTCTCTTTCCCGGCACGGCTGGCAGGCCGACTCTCTCCATGCTGATTCGGCGACCCATTTGCAGTTTCATCCGTTTCAATGGGGACACGCAGACCAGGCAGACCATCTTCCACTGTCTGCCCGACTGGCATCTGCCCGTTAGCAACGTGATTGGCTGCTTCAGTCGGATCCGGGGGTAACTGACCCAGTGGCTTCTTTGGAAATTCCTCATCTTTACCTGCACAGGTAACATCAGGACAGCCGATAAGAATACAGAATATTAACACACATCACCACGTAGTATTAATAGATTAATTGACCAATTCATGCTCTCTCCATTAATGTGTTCTTTTGTAGCTTTTGTTAGAAGGTTGTGGACGCTGGAAAATCTCATTCAACTAGAGAGCTAAAAAAAATAAAAGTAAGTACATTTAGAATGTACTATTCATTCAATATATTCTATTTATAATGGATCACGCAGCGTAGCGCTCAATTGTCATTTTTTACACCTCATGCTGCTCCATGCAGTTAGAGCTTTTAAGTGGTAAAAATCGGACCGACAGGTTAAGCAGTAAATGTATCAGCATTTTCATTTTGCTAGCTAGTGGAGACTCTCTCCATAACGGAGTTTCTTGATGTTACTTATATGCCTTGAGGCAACAGACATGCTGTTTTTGCCAGTATGCATCATAGCTACTGACTGTAGGTGTGGATGTTGGGATGTGTCTGAAATATTCCAGTCAATATTTAAACTTCTAATAGTGACAAACACTTTTCTTTTTATTGATTCCACTGGACGCTGTCACACATTTTACACTCGGCCAGAGAGGGTTAATGGTCAGTAATGCAGGCTTACCATGCATTTGAAAAAAGTATTTGAAAGCCTTCTTTTTTCAGTCCACATAATTTGTAGTCCATAACTTCATTTTAAAAAGTATGATTATTTTTATTTATGCTATATAATAGAATGTAAGGAAAGAAATGGCATAAATTATTTCAGCTTCTATAACAACATAGCAGTTGACTATGAGTATATTTAGAAGTGCAATACTTAAACTACTAATTCCTAAATCGTGTATCATGTTTCTCATAATTTTGAGTATGCATTGGAAATACTAGTGAATTTACATTGCAGTCATTAGGAGTGTTGAAAAAATATCTTGTGTAAAAAAAAAACAACCTGCCAACAGCAGCTACAAGAAAGAAAGCATCAGGTGGAGCATGGCTACATCTATCACACACACACACACACACACACATAGTATAACATCATAAAAGTTACACAAGCAAATATTAAACAAATATTGATAAATCTTAAAATGTAATCATTCATGCGGCTGATATATCCTTCTGAAAGGAGAAATAAAAACTTCTACTGTCCACAACGTGGAAAAGAAAGAGTAAAACCACAGCTGGTGTCAAATAAAACACGACACTAGGTACAGTGAGCACGCAAATAATTTCAAAATATGGTGAAAAATCAGTAAACACAACACTTGCAGTTCACGTCCACTTAAAACACATAGAGATCGTATTGTGAAGTTGCTTCTTGTGAGCCCAGATGTGACGCAGGACAGATATTTACAGGGGTTTACAGTGTGCACGGTGGTGGAAAGTGAAATAGACATTGAAAGGAGAATGGTGAAAGCTGCAGAGACACACATGAATCCAAGGGAAGTTGTGTTCACATGAATTTCCTTCTTACACAAAAGACACACAAACATGTATGAAAACAAAGAAGAAGAATGAAAATTGAGAATTATATTTATTCACATGTAGTCAAACATGTCATGCTAGATGTATATTCTGAGAAAATAATACCTTTAGAGGAAATAAGAGAAAAATTAAATGTAATTCTTAATACTTGAGAGTGCATTAGAACGTTTTTTTAAAACACTAAAGATTCAAATGCTCTCTAGAGAGCAGCAGACAGGTCACTGCGCTCTTAGCCCAGAACGTAGACTAAAATAGAGACCACACACATAATTACCTTATAATTACCTGCCCTTATATGCCTGTCCTCATCTAGTTCTGCTGAAAGTATTATAATTGCTTTCAGAATTTCTGCTTTATAATTAGGAGGCAGATCCCACCCGTATGCAGACAAACGCTCTTCCAACACACAGCTAACGTTCAGGAAACACTTCCAGGGTGCTTAGGTGGACACAAATGTCATGGAAAAGAATAAATTACACTGTGCACAACAGGCCAGGCTTTGTGATAGACAGCAGACAAAAAAGACAGAGAGAAGACGTGTGTGTGTGTGAGTGGGGCTGCAACGCTTAGTCAACAAAAGTTGAGTGGTCATTGACTATGTTGATAACTAGTAAGTTGCTTTCTGAAACCAAAGTGCTTTATAGTAACCTTCATATGATTTGATACATTACTCTAAGCTTTTCTTTGGTCCTGTGATATGGTGAGGGTGATATGTTTGGTTGCACCATAAAAGAGGAAATCGCTTGTTGCCTAGACATACAGTTTGATAACATAAGTACTGTGATGGCAACAAGAAAAGTAACTGTTTATGGCACAGTGGCTTGATAACCCTATATAGTGATGATTAAGCAGTGATTACCATAGTTAGGAGATTCATCAGCTGTTTTTCCAATCGATCCCTTACAAAATAATGCATTCCTTTAGCACAAATTAAGTTATAGGAACATTACGAACATTCCTATTAATAATAAAAATAACCAAAAATAAATGGTTAAAAGCTCATAGCAATATACACTAATGGAAAATCTACTGATAATATGGATTCATGGATATAGAAATAAAAGCAGCATTGCTATAAATAATACATTTATTAGTTGCAGCCCACTTGTGTTTGTGTGTGTGTGTGTTTTTCTTTTTTAGGTGCAGGGGTGGGAGAGGGTGTGTGTGGTACACGGACGAATGATGGACAGATAGATAGATAAGGGGTAGCCAGTTGTTGCCCACCGGTTGTGTTTGAAGGAAGGTGGGTGGTCCCCTTTAACACCCCCACTAGAGGAGGCTGGAGCCAAGATCAGCCAAAAAGGAGAGAACGCAGAGTCAGCAAAAAGATTACACACAAACAAAGCAGAGCAGCAGCCATCAGCAGTCTGTGAGGTGTGATGTGTGTGTGAAACTCAGTGTGCAATTAAAACTGAGCAAAAGGCCTAGTGGCTAAGCCCTCTGCAGCAATTTCAGTTACAAATCAGGCACATTCTGCAATGAAAAATGCAAAATCCATTTCTTCCCTCATGCATATGCATTTGATGAAAGAGCACACCGAAAACTGTGAGGTGATATTGAAAGAGCAGCTACCTCTTCCGCTGGATTTGCTAACGTTCGAGCAATTAGCAGAGGCCACTTCTGCATGGGATGTTTCATGCTTCTTAATACAAATGCAAATTAGCGTTAACACCTCGTAAATGTGCTGTTGGGAGACTTTCTTTAACAACTGCAGCATTTAATGTGGCTCGACAGAGATCATGAATGTGTAGATCTGGTCCAAAGTTTGTAACATGACTTATGGGAGTGTGTCTGTCTGTCCTGTCAAATAAACATGTCAACAGCAGGAGTCATCAGTTCCTGTTCTGGTGTAGAACACAGTCTGGTGACGTCTCTGTTCAAAAAACACCTTGTAATCCTGGTGATAACTATTGAATTTAATCTGGTGTATTTGATCAAAAAAATCACCAAACTGTGGACCTAACCTGATCCGTTGACATTGTGGACAATATGCCTGTGTGTGAGGTGAACAATATACAGTACCAGTGTGTGAGATATGTCAGAAAGGAAACAGGCACTTGTAGTTTGGCAAATGAAAAAAGCTCAAGTTTCATTTTGTCATGCAGTTTTCAGATTTGTTTTTCAAGGTGCTCCATTTTCCCAAGTTCTAATCTCAACCTTAACTGGGAAACAAGAGCACTTGCTTAAGGTCTCCTGGCAGCATACATAAAAAATTAATAAGTGAATAAATAAATACACATAAATAAGCCAGTGTTTCACAATGCTACACTGTCAACTCTTCATGGGCCTAGAGTGCCAGAAAAAACACAATGAACCACATGATGGTGCTAGAGCACATACATCACTACATGCATGTACAAGTGAAACTTGAGATTTGCCAACTAATTGATGGCTACCAACAAGGGAACTTTACAATTCATTCATAAGCTTTGAATAACATGTGAGAAGCAACATTGTGTGTTTACAAACAGCTTATGTCTGCGTTAGCAAAATGACAAAATGTTTCACAAAATAAACAATGTCTGTTTTGTTACAGACATTTGTTTAATTTAACATATTCAGGTTTATTATTAAGAATAGGTTATATAAAGTTATATATGTATAAATGGTGTATGAAGTGAATGTAAGTAGGCTTCAAATAAACTGATGTCTGTCATTTGTGTGTCCTTATAAATTGATGCATTTCACATTACCTGCTGGAGGAAGTTCTAGTTTGGAGCGTCTGAGTTCAGTCATGTTGTTCTGGAGCTGCTCGACCACAAAGTCATCATCAAAGAAGAAATCTTTCGACAGAGTAACCTGCAGGAACTCCACCAGGTCCTCCATGGATAACTTCATCAGGGTTTCTAAACAAACGAACGCGCGCGCACGCACACACACACACGCACGCACACACACAGATGATATTATTAATATGAGACTAGCTCAGAAGCTTTTGAAGGTGAAAATTTAACTTGTTTCCCCTTCCTCACACACATATTTTGTTGTCACAGACAAAAGAAGAAACCTTTTCTGAATATGACCAACATGCTTTACAGCTTACTGGTTCATTATAAATGTTACTATTCAAATTAAGCAATGTCTTTTCCAAACATATGCATATCATTTGCTTAGGAATGCAATTTAAAATCATTAAAGGGGTTCAACATTTGTACTAATACATACAATGGATAACAGTGCGGATTACCCTGTTACGCATGTACACGCACTCACACACACAGAGGTTAATTCTCATTCCCCTTTCATGCACACACAATTGTAGTGTTGTGCCATTACTTTTGTGCAGTTTGAGGATTGTGTAGGACATGGCAGGCAGAACTCTCTCTCCCTCCAGGATGTAAATGTCCCATATCCTCAGGGTCAATGTGAACGGGGTCTGCCAACACACACACACACACACACACACACACACACACACACACACACACACACACACACACACACACACACACAC